>JAUZSU010000940.1:761-14666 GCA_034780255.1 Parotocinclus maculicauda
ATTATATGTATTCTCTACTCCCATGTCCTGAATAATGTAATTAACCTTTATATTTTGTAATGTACTTTGCTTATAAAGTATTTTATTTATTTGTAATTTTTTATTTTTATTATTATTTTGTTCTCTCTCCCAAGCTGTTTAAAGTTTTGTATA
This sequence comes from Parotocinclus maculicauda, assembly GCA_034780255.1. Taxonomy (NCBI): domain Eukaryota; kingdom Metazoa; phylum Chordata; class Actinopteri; order Siluriformes; family Loricariidae; genus Parotocinclus; species Parotocinclus maculicauda. Next base: position 915 of record JAUZSU010000940.1, read on the forward strand.
GAATCTGTAAAAAAGTACAGCAAACTTCTGTTTCAAAATAAAAACAAAGAATTTCAAAAAAGAAAAAGTATGTCATAAAAGCAACGTAATTATGTCCTAATTATAAAAAAGTATCTAACTGATGAGATTCTTTTTTGCAGTGGTTCCTTTGATTAAATTAATCAAATCAAAAAGATGGTCTTTTCATTAGTATTGGCGGATTCTCAAGTCCCAACTTTTCTACACATGCAAAAAAAACAACGGTTGGAGTAACAGGCACAATTCACAAGCAAAAACTGCAGACGCTTCCAACAGTTTCCAACAACTACGACTTAAATGTTGTTTTAACATAATACTTTTCTCGTTATAACAACATACACTCATAATTGCAATTTTTTATTTTTTTGTGGCAGCAATACACCTCTGTACTACATAATAAAATCTGAATCTATACACCAAGATTTGAAAGACACAACCTCTTATTTTTAAACTTCAAATCTCTTACAGTCTTCTGTTTTGCTCCATCAGGAGATTAGAAGGAGGACAGAAGCCCCTGGTGGAGTATTCGGGCAGTGCTGCTGAGCAATGTGGTAGTGCTGGGTTTGCTTTTGATTAATGGTTGAATGGGTGGGTGGGAGATGAGGTTCAGATCTGCCATTACCACACTCAACTGCTGCTAATAGCTTCAATTACAGTTCAGTCTCTGCTGCTGAGCTCACAGGATCAACTCGCTGTGGATGTGGAGAAAATGGTTAAGAAATGTCCTCCTGTAGTTTCAGATCAGCTGGGGATCAGAGTTCCGAAATCTTATGAGCCTCTTTAATGATATGGGGGCAACAGAACAAACTTAGGAACCCTGTTCTTTTTATTTGACCATTTTACACAGGTATTTGTTCTGTTGGAAGCGCTCATTTTGAACCGATTTAGAATTTACCCCCTAAGAAAAGAAATGAATTTTCAGTCACAGTCGTGTCTGGGCAACTTTTGTGAAGTAACTGGTTTTGTTGATTCTCTAAACAAAAATTTGAACACACAACTCTGGGAAAAAATTAAGAGACCACTCCTAATGTTCTCGAAATCAACATGTACGGCACCAATTCCATTCCAGGATCTCATTAAATCCATCATTCCACTTAATGAGCTACTGATAGTGGTGATCATCTAAACCAAATCTGATTTCATGCATTATCTACCGCTTAATCCACACAGGGTAGAGGGCCAACACTGGTCGCAAGGGTAGGAACAACCCTAGATAGGGCGCCAATCCATCGTAGAGCGCACACACAGTCACACACTAAGGGCCATTTTTAGAGACACCAATTAACCTAACATACATGTCTTTGGCCTGTGGGAGGAAACCGGAGTACCCGGAGTAAACCCACGCAGACCCAGGGAGGACATGCAGAAAGGACCCAGGCCGCTCCACTCTGATATTAAACCCGGGACCTTCTTGCTGTGAGGCAGAGGTGCTACCCCACCAAGCCATCGTACCGCCCCCCCAAATCTGATTTATTGAGGAAAATGTAAGACACATGAAAGCTGCGATTGAAATATTCATTTCTGAACTTACCCAAGTTAATATTGTTACAATAATAATATTTATATATTAAACTATATTAGTAGAAATAAATAATATACATTATATAAATAGACTGCCATCCCCATATCGTCCCTTTTTGAGTCTTGGTCCTCACAAAGTTTCCTTGTAATGTTTAATGTTTCCTTTCCTCAATGCTTGCTCAATTTGGAAGATAATTTAAAATTGAAAATAATGTACAATTTTAAATCTGCTTTGAGACAAAACTTCATTCCAAGTGCTCTATAAAGAAATTGGACCTGACTTGGGTGTATTATGTGAAGTTGAATACTGAATACATGTTGAGATGAACTAAACTAAACTAAATACTGCTCACAAAATGCCAGGTCTCTGTATTTTCCTGCCCTGTTTTTCTCACGTCTCCATTTTCTGTCTTCTCACCCTCGATAATCTTGTGTTTTATTGTCTCTGCCTCCTCTGTGTATATCTACCTCCCTGGACGTGTGTTTACTGTGGGGTCTTTTGTACTTTTCAGGTTCCCACGCTTTTGCTTACCTTACCTTACTTTCAAGTCACTTACAGTTCACTGCTCTGGTTTGTGCCTGTTCTGGGTTTGATTCTGTCCCGTGTTTAGTGGTTGTGCTTTTGTATTTTGTATTTATCCTAGGTAGCCTATTGTTCCTGTTAGGCCAGACTTTTTTTATTTCTTGTTTCGCGGATCTGCCGACGATCATATTTGAAGAATACAAATTTTTTTTTTTTCGTGGATCCGCCGCAGCACTAATGGTTAAAATTAAAAACATTTTTAAAAATATTTTTTTGCTTTTTCTGTCCTCCGGTGGAGAGCCAACGGTATTGTTCTGTACATTACATTTTTTCCCAGATTCACTTTAATTTAATTGTAGATTAAATACATTTTATTTTTAAATAAAAATGTATTTTTATTTCTTCCTTCTTCCTTTGGATTGATTCCACATAGTTCTCGAGAAATTGAAAAGTGCTAAAAAATAAAGATTTTTTCCTTAGTAGATTCTTAAGTAGGGACATCCGAGGAACAAGCAATTAAAAAATTCTGGCCTAAAAGACTTAAAAATGGCTCTCAACTGGTAAAGCAAAACCTGTAGCTCCTTATGCACCATTTTGACCAAACATAGGAAAATCCTAGTCTTTTTTGTTGCTCTAGTTCTTGATGTTCTTGATGATGTTTGGGACTGCGGTAGCCTAGTGGTTAAGGTACTGGACTCTAGACCTGATGGTCCTGGGCTCAAATCCCACCTCTGCCAAGCTGGCCCAGTTGGGTCCTTAAACAAAACCCTTAACTCACCATTGCTTGGATTGTAATACTGCATGAGTTGTAAATCGCTCTGAATAAGGGCGTCTGCTAAATGTAATGTAAATGATGTGTATGATATTGCTGGACCTTTTATTAGGAACCCATGTTGGGCCACATGCATCTCCACTCTGTAAACATTTGTAATGTGGTAATTTATACTGGCCAAATTAGACCGTGGGCTTTGTATTATTAGGCCAGACGGTCCAATCTTCAGGCCTGGCATGAAGCAGGACGTCCCTGCAGAGTTTAACAGAGCAAGGGTCTGCTTAAATAGCAGGAGTTCAGCCCCAAGCCGGCTTTGAACCCTTGAACTGCTGGATAATAACCAAATTCTAAAGCTGTACAGTCGTAGTTTTACTTCTCGTCTCAATCAGGGAACTTGAGCAGCAGGAGCAGCTTGGTACTGACTATACTCTGTCACACCCGGTGTCCTCTGTGCTGGCACACGCTAATTGATGGAGCTTAAAAGGGAAACCATTTGCAGGCTGTTTTCACTGGCAGCCTGAGACAAGTCTGATGATAACTTGTTTTTTTAAATATAAATATCACCTCCCACACACCATAGCAACACACAGAGCTAATAACAGATTTCCCTCAACAACATCAGGAAAGTGTTAGCACGTTCTTCCTTCTTGAAATATCAGTCCGCCCTGATCATTTCCAAATGCATAGCTTAATTAAGAGCAGTGTTCATGCGTGGATGGACGAAAGAGAAAGAAACTGCAGGATAATGTTGGCATGTGTACTGGCATAGTTTTGCTCTCGGTAAGAGTTGGTGGTTAGCGGTGATAGCTTTGTGCCAGTGAGCATCTGAACTGAACAGGGTGTAATGATCATAATCCAAACCTCACTCTCTGGTTGCACTGCCAACTGTATGTATTGTGGTTTCTGTTTGAAGCAGCTGGAATTTGGGGGTTGGGGTGGCATATGGAAGTCTGCCAGCTGTATGAATGAAAAGTTTGGAAGCTACTACTGTACATGCTGCAACCGAGTCCTGTTTTCCACAGTTGTGGAAGAATCTATTAAAACCATCTTTCCTGTCGAGACAGTATGAAAAGGCTTCAAGGCAGAGCTGAGTCAGACCCAGACGTATGGTGTTAAATGGTCCAGTTAGTTTATTTGAGCGCCCTCCTCTGTATTATGATCAGTGTTGTACAAAGATTTGGGGAAATGAATTCCAGCTCTGCCGTAGAGCGACATCTGAATATGATAAGCTGCTTTTACTGGGAAAGCAGGACGCCGATTTGTACAGGTATAACCGTTTTAAAATTTCGTATCGCATGGTCACTCGAACAATTTTTGAATTGTAACGTTGTAAATGTTGAATTTTTACACTAAAAAGAGTAGTTACTATATAAAAGCTTTTATGGGACACTTGAATGTACAATGATGCGCCTTTTAATGACCGTATTACGTTCTGTGAAACAGGATGTTGACTGAAATGGATCATAGTCACAGCGTTTATTAACATTAGGCTACTGTAATATAAATGTAAAGGGTATTTTTTATTTAAAAAAAAACTGCAAGCAAACAATAATAAAATGCATCAGAGATCCCGCTGATACACAAGTGGACCGCTATCATGTACACAGCGTCCCTAATGCCTCCACGTTTTTAATTTATGGAAATCATGATAATTATTGAAAATACAATAACACTAACTATGACCCTGTGTAAGGAAAAGCCATAAAACTGGGTGGGATGATGGACTTTTGCATCGATAGACAGTATAACGAACAACATGGAAGACCAGCCATATGAGACAGAGACTTGAACCAGTTTATATATTTTTACATTTACACTTGCATTCACAGCATTTTGCAGAAGCCCTCATCCAGAGCGACTTACAATTAATACAGTCTTAGAATCCAAACAGTCGTGGGTTAAGGGTCTTGCTCAAGGACCCAACTGTGGCAGCTTGGCAGAGGTGGTCCATAATCCAGTACCTTAACCGCTAGGCTACCACAGCCCAGTTTATATTTATAGAATATAGATAAGATACAGGTAGTTGCGAGACAAACAAAGAAGTTCTACTTACAATAGGACAGGTTGGTACAAATAAGTAGTAGAAAGCCATCCAAACAAACTTGAGTAACTTACACAAAGGTCTCTAAACACTTCAACCGAGTTAAAAAATTCTCTAGTCCAAATGTGAGCTAAGGAGTAAGTGGGGGCACAACGGGTAAGGTACCGGTTGCTGACTCGATATATGCCCCGGCTAGAGTAGCCACTGGGTAAACACGCACTCTATAAGACGTGTCCCGGTTTGGCTTTCATATAATTGCATGAACATTCAAGCTCACGCTCGCTCCCTGGCGTTTGGACTACCTCCCTGCCTCGCCATTTAAGAGACGTCCCAAAACCATGCTTTCTGCACGTTTGCCCCGACTGGCGCTTTGGCGCCCTCCCGTGACCAGTTCGCGCGTTGCTCCCATTCGGGACGCAACCTTGGCGTGCCACTTTATCCTTTCGGTTTTATTATGTTAGGAGCCTTACGCTCCGCTCTTCATCCCTTTTTGGTTGTTCTATATTATTTCCCCATTATTATTATACGTCGTGGGATATGTTTATCCCGCATACTTGGGTCCTAATAAAAACCACCACATCTCGTAACAAGAACAAGCTGTAATAAGTCAATTCGATTCGTTTTCATAAATTTTCAATAAAGTCGTATCATGTCATACGAGGTGACAGATTTCTATTGAGTCAGCTTTTCTATCCAGCTCAATACATCCACTGGACAATTTAAAAAAGGGGCGTCTATGCTCTTTGCCTTGTTATAGACCACATGTTTACAACTCTACTTTTACAGCTTGTACAGGTTTCCTGCTTCCAACACTTCTGTTCCAGCTCATGAAGATCTCCATGACAAGCTGACGATCTGGATAATGTGTTGGAAGGGTAGCTGTTCAAGACATGCTTACGGACATGAGAAGCCCTGGTCTATAGCAAGGCAATGTAAATAATCTGAGAGCATACAGACCACCTTCTTATATTATACTTAATGATCTTTCCAGAAACATCCTGCTATTATTTCACACATGAACACCATCAGAGCGAAATGAAAGATTGTGTCAATATTGAGAAATAATTACTGGCAACGAGACTTTTTTTCCCATGAGTTTGGCTAACATGACGGCATTATGCAGCGCGAAGTCATCCGAGCCATCGCATGCAGACGTGCCGCATGACACACGTCTGATCAGATGTGACCAGGTAGGCGCCTGATGATAGCGATTGCCCTGACGAGAGCAAAACAAGTGGCAGCACACGCTGTGAGATGAAAGGACGGCAAAAAAAAAGAAATCGTAATATAAAGGAAGAGGCGGTTATTGAGATGGAAAGGTGGGAGAGGGAGGAAAGAGAGTGAAAATGAATAAAAAAAGATAAGAATAACAAGGGAGTGAGGAGAACTGTGGTTTTACAAAAAAAATGATTTCAAAGGAGGAAAGAAAATAGAGGAACGAGAAAGAGAAAAGAAGGAGGAGAGCAAGGGGGCAAAATGAGACCAAATTTTCTTTGGCAATCTCGTCTCTCCTGCTGCAGGTGTGAGGCTATTTCACTAAAGCAGGCCAGACGCGAATGTCATTAGTTCCTAAGCCCCAGGTGAATTTGCCACTGTTCCACATGATTAACCCAGATAATTGTGTGTTGATAGCGAGCATGGTCGATGGAATACAATTTTCAGGCAGAGATTCCTAAACAAACAGCTCAGCACAGGGACTGTGTGTGCATATGTGTGTGTGTGTGTGTGTGTGTGTGTGTGTGTGTGTGTGCGCGCTAAGCAGTGTAGTGCTGTAGGACTGTGACTTGTGATGCTAGAAGTGTCAAAACTGTGCATACTCCAGAAGATGACTGAGCAAATACCCTTAAAAAGTATTTCAAGTTCTCTTTTGCATATTATAAAAAGTCACATTTAACTCCTGATTAAATAAAACCCATATTGTCATGCAGACACATCCCTGGTCTGCTTGTGCTAGGATTTGAGGAATTCAAAAACTCAAACTTAGATTAAATGCGAGACTGGAAAACGAGCCCAGATGGACAAAGTCATGGGACGTGACCTGGGGACTTGGTTGTGACATGCCAGAAATGACCCAAGTAAGACCTGGGACAAGACCCAGAGCAGAGAACACAAAATCCAAATGACAAACCTCACCTTGCCAGAGGCGAGATTTGAACCATGGTCGTCCACCATGGGGACCAGTGGCCTATCGATGGAGATGATCTAGATTGTATCCCACTTCTGGGAACTCTGGGTTTTGGCTTTACCAGATGGCTCCCAAGGTGAGGTTTACATTGGTCTCCTGGCACCATAAAGTTTAATACTGTTTCCTGGATGTATGGCTAGATGCATGGCTTAATAACACTATTATGATTTTCAAGCACATAAAAACAAGCTGTACTTTCCAGTTATGCATTTCCCAGTGTGCTCTGCCTTTGCACAGGCTTCAGAGTCTTAGAATTCTTTAGGGCAGGGGATAGGACTGTGGGTTCCCTAGTTAGAAGTTGAGGTTTCTGCTGAGTTTTATATTATTAAGGAGAGTTCCAGGGTTCTGGTATGGTAAAAACCCTTGCTGCTGGATTCAGTGGCAATCTTGCTAGGTCTTAATTTGTTTCTGAACCAGTTTATATAGTTATAGGATAAACAAAAAACATTGGGGGGTGGGGGTGTGTTGTTAGTACGTACAATAGGGCAGGCACATACACTTACGATTACCTTTTTGAACAGCTTGTCACAAAGAAGCAGCAGAACGTCATTCACGCACACTTGCCCAAAAAGTCTCTAAACACATCAACCAAGTTGGAACAGTCATTAGCCCAAATGTGTGCTAACGAGTAAACGAGAACACAACAGGTAAGGCAATTACACACACACACACTGAATGATAGGACTTCTGCTCTTAAACTACCACCTCTGCTCGTAGACCTGCAGCAAAGGTTGGCTATTGAGGTGACCGGCTGTTTATGGCTACAACATTTGAAGTTAAAAGACAGGTTTTATTAATTTTTAAACCGAGTTATAATTAAAGGGGTCCACTGTAACAGGATGGTGGTCCATCTGGAGACATTAAGGGTTTGAAGTGTGACATTTATGGCTTCCGTTTCATAGTTTGTACTGATCTACTACACTTTTCCCATCTATCGCTTTGATTAACAACAAAATGTCCAAGATAACTGAATCTCCTTATAGCCATACAGTCAGGGGTGTCATTTAAATCATGAACTTTTACCCTCACTCCTGTTAATGTATGTAGGCAATGGCACATTGATTTTGGCATGCACATCTGTTTATCATCATTACCCACGACAGACGATTATGCACTTACAAAAAAAAAAAAAAACTTTTCCTGTGCAAGCATTATTAGTGAAACGCAGAGGGAAATGCGAGATTCAACGGAATTCATAATGAGAAGTCATTAATAATGCTCTCACCAAATGCATATTCATCGTCAAATCAAGGCAAAATGACTCCTGCATCATTTCACTCAGTCGACACACAAACGACGACGCCCGGCCCAAAACTAAACATGCCTTCAGCGTCTGATCCTCACATCTCATTTTAATACCATCAGACAGTTTAAAAGTTTCAGACTGTGTAAGTCTGAAGAAAGTTCTAGATTGGTAACGGAAGTCATCCGGCATACGTCTGGTAGGACCACCTAAGAAAACACAGCAGTTGCCTCTCGATCCTGCGACGTGTTACTTTCACCTGCAGATGCCGACGTTTTTTTTTCTTCGGAAGTGCTCGTGTGAACTCGAGTCAAACATCCTGTTTCGCATTTAAAAAAATGCAGCGTGAAAGGATGCATATCTTTCAAATGTGGTTCGGCGCGATGGAACTCGCATTTTTGCGTAGGAATGTTTGTTCACATTCTTTTTTCGATCAATAAGCACTGTATGATATGCTGTATCTGCGTTTAACTTCTGTAGCGTAACCTTTACATTCCTGTTCGTATCGTCTGCCATGTTCAGGACGTCCAGAGCTAAACGGGTTCACTTTATATTGTTCACCTCCACCCAGTCCCACCAGAGTGCAGTAACTCCCTCCATCATTCAGTTATCAGGAGACGATGTGCCTTAAATAACTTACCACTGAGGACCCATTATCTGAAATCTATTTTGTTATTTAATTTAAATTTTGGGCAGCACGGTGGCTCGGTGGGAAGCAACGCTGCCTCACTGCAAGAAGGTCCTGGGTTCAATCCCAGGGTGGAGCATCCTGGGTCCTTTCTGTGTGGAGTCTGCATGTCCTCCCCGTGTCTGCATGGGTTTACTTGGGGTACTCCAAATTCCTCCCACAGTCCAAAGACATGCGTGTTAGGCTACTTGGTGTCTCTAAAGTGGTCCTTAGTTTGTGACTGTGTGCATGAACGTGTGTGTGTGAACTACGATGAATTGGCAACCCCATCTGAGGTTGTTCCCTCCCTTGTGCCCAGAGTTGCCGTAAAAGATAATGAATGGATGAATTTAAATTTTATTACTAATTTGGGTTTTATTATTAATTTAAATTGTATTATTTAATTACATTTTCTATTACTACAACTTCATTATTTCAGTTAACATCTAGGACAGGATGGGTCCCTTTTTGAGTCCCAAGGTTTCTTCCTTCTATATTCAGGGAGGTTTTTCCTTGCCACTGTCACCCTAGGATTGCTCAACTTGCGATTAGTTTTTTAAGATAATATAATATTATAAAGCTGCTTTGCGACAATGCATTTGAATTTGAACTTAGCTTCAAGTATGCTTGGAAAAAATTAAGATATTGACATTTTATTTGTAATTGTTCTCTGCCTTATACTTTCTGAATATGCTTTGACAAACGGCTTAGCGGCTCTTGATTTATTTTTCTACAAAGTCACTTAGAACTATTGGGAGCTGCAGATTGAAGGTTTTAGGGCTTCTTTCTAAAGCATAATTTCTAAGTTAGGCTTGTTCCCTGATGCTATATCTTTCTTCAGGGTGAGTTAAAGCCACGGGACACGTCTCGTGTTGCGCCGTGGACTTTTCGCAAATACTGCCAAAACCATTGTTGAGGGTTTTTGTCAAAAGTGGTTCTTCGGACAATCACTATGTGGCTTGTCATCCATAGTTCTGGTTTCTCTGAATTTGGCTATGAGCGATGTAACAGTGCTGTGTGCATCTTAGATTAAGTTGGCATGATTTGGACATAAATGATAAAACTTTTAGCAAACACCAGGTAATGTTCCGTTTTGGCTAACGAGTCATGCTGGTCTTTCAAAAAGTACTAGTTACCCAGCATAACCAGTAAACTTTTTCTTGTAAGCAAGTTAGACCAACTTTCGAGTCTCATGCTAATGACTAACATTTCAGTGTCCATTTGTTCATATGCAGAATAGCAAATGCTGCATTTACAAACCCAAAAATCCGGCTAGCTTTGGAAAACAACGTAAAAGTTGCTAACTATACCCATGAAAAAATGTACTGTCAAAATTGCTTAATAGTTTTTAATGTAAACTTTCACATTTCTACTATAAATTGTTAATGGTAATTTAGCCACTTTATTGATCTACTGTCAAATTTCATAACCCATTTTTTCTGGGTGCTGCTCACACAAATGAGTGGATACCTCAAAATATCCCATCATGAAATGACCCCTAATTGTTGTGAGCAGTGTTAATTGCTAGCTGTTCTACAACAGAGGACTTTTTGCTCTGGTCGGGTGTAGTCTTGCTCAGTAGGATTTTAAGCTGAAAGTTTGTAGTGTGATCGCGGCTTAACGCAATGCAAACTCCTTACTGTATGCTGCAGTGCTGAGGCAGAGATCAGCATTTAGCAAAGAGCAAGCGAGTACTCGAGGTATCATCAAGCTCTTGCTGGGTTATGAGCGTCTGCTCGGCGGCTGAGATGCTCTTCTGGGCTGCCTGCGACAGATGAGGGCTCATTAGGCAGTGTGGCAAATAGAGGTGACGAGAGGAAGCAATCGGGGTAAGCAGGGAGCAGGGAGGCCTAATTGGGGTGTGTGATTACACCGACTGCTGTTAGCAGGAATTAGAGTACAACAGACAAACCCAGCAGTGAGGCTCGTTCTTGAGAAGGTAGAGAGGGTGGCAGGGCAGGTTTAGCGTTAAATACGGTCTAATTACGACCCTAGTGTTGAACTATAGCTTTACACAAGTCACATAGGAACGGACCATAAGATGGGAAGAAACGAGGGTAACTTGACATGGCCATAGGGTGTCATACATTCTTATAGTTTCATACTTGTTTAGTCCAATTCTGGGTCGCCAGGGAGCCTGGCAGCACAGGGCACAAGGTGGGAACCAACCCCAGATAGAGCACCAATCCAGTCCATCATAAGGTGCATGCTCACACTGGAACACTTTAGTGACACCTGTTAACCGAAAAAAAACAAAAATAAAACAAACATGCAGGCACCAGCAAGTTATTTTTAATTTTGACCTCACAATAATATAAGGTTCACAAAATTATTTGGAATAAAAATATTTGTGAGCAGTGTATATAAACCTCTCTCCCTCTCTCTCTCTTATACACACACACCCACACACACACACACACACACACACACACGCACACGCACACACTTACACACACACACACACACACACACACACACACACACACACATAGCTTTTTTGGGACTTTCCATTGACATAATGACATCTGATTCTCACTCTTACATCAGTAACCAAAACCTTTTGGCTCATTTGGTGTTTTAAATAAAATTTGAAGTTTTCGTAAACAAGCAATGAACGTTGTGAGGAGCAGACACATGAGTCCACGAGTTCTAAATACCCAGTGTTCATATAAATGTTAGTCAAGGGATATATGGTCCCCACAAGTGTAACAAATACCTGGTCTCTCTCTCTCACACACACACACACATTCTCCTCATGCACCCATCCTATCAAAGCAGGCAAAGTGGCAGACATCAAAGATATGGTGCTTCCTAATCAAACGATGTCATCATAATGCACCTCTTTGAACCGGCTCTTCTGGAACCGCGCGACAAAAAGGCTTAATTAGTACACGCAGCTCGAGCCGGGGGAGCTTTGTCCTCTCGTTCTCCCTAAAACCCTTGTTGTAAGCCGATGATATTCTTAGCGAAAACAAAAGTGGCAGCGTGATGGCGGCTGACTCGGAGATGAGAGCAAACACAGGCCGCATTATCCACGTGGTGGAAAAATAGAACGAGTTTCTACGTAGTTTTTAGGACCTTACAAGTAATAAAATGTATATTATAGCAATCTTATTAATATAAGATAATATAATCTTAGCATATCAATACTCAAATAAATATGGAAATAATAACATACCGTAATGTATCCAATACATATCCAGTACTCACTTTTGTTATAACAAAAGTAAGTACATCCCTCCCCTCACATTTTTGTAACTATTTTATTATATCTTTTCATGGGACAAGGTATGATGTACAGTATATAATGTAAAGTAGTCAGCCTAAACTGCTGACAACAAAAGTGATTACACCCCTAAGTGAAAATTGCCAAATTGTGTGCACAAGTGTCAATATTTTGTGTGTCCACCATTATTTTCCAGCACTGCCTTCACTCTTTTGGGCATGGAGTTCAATTGAGCTTCACAGGTTACCAGTGGAATCCTCTTCCACTCCTCCATGATGACATCACCGAGCTGGGGGATGTTAGAGACCCTGCACTCCTCCACAGATGCTCAATAAGGTTTAGGTCTAAAGACAAGTTTGGCCAGTCCTTTACCTTTACCCCCAGTTTATTTAGCAAGGCGGTGGTCAACTTGGAGGTGTGCTTGGGGTCATTATTATGACGTCACAGTACATGTTGGCATTCATGGTTCCCTCAAAGAACTGTAGCTCCCCACAGCCAGCAGCACTCATGCAGCTTCAAACCATGACATTTCCACCACCATGCTTAACTGTATGCAAGACAAACTTATCTTTGTACTTCTTACCTGGTTGCTTCCACACACGCTTTACACCATCTGAACCAAATAAGTTTTGATCTCATCAGGCCACATGACATGGTTCCAGTAATCCATGTTCTTAGTCTGCTTGTCTTCAGTAAACTGTTTGTGGACTTTCTTGTGCATCATCTATAGAAGAGGCTTCCTTCTGGGACAACAGCCACACAGAGCAGTTTGATACAGTGTGCAGCGTATGGTCTGAGCACTGACAGGCTGACCCCTCACCCCTTTAACTCCTGCAGTAATGCTGGCAGCACTCCTAGGTCTATTTTTAAAAGCCAACTTCTGGATATGATGCTGAGTATGTACACTTTGGTCCACCATGGCGAGGTCTGTTCTAAGTCTAACCTGTCCTGTTAAACCGATGTATGGTCTTGGCCACCATGCTGCAGCTCACATTCAGGGTGTTGGTAATCTTCTTATAGCCTAGGTCATCTTTATGTACAGAAACAATTCTTTTTCAGATCCTCAGAGAGTTTTTTGCCATGAGGTGCCATGTTGAACTTCCAGTGACAAGTATAAGAGTGCATGGGAGCAATAACACCTAACACACCTGCTCCCTACTCACACCTGAGACTTTGTAATACTAACGAGTTCACAATTTGTCCATTTTCACTTAGGGGGTGTACTCACTTTTGTTGGCAGCAATTTAGACATTAAAGGTGTTAAAATTATTTTGAGGGCACAGCGAATTTACACTGTGTTATAGTATCATACCTTCAGTTCTGTCCCATGAAAAGATGTAATTAAATATTTACAAAAAATTGAGGGGTGTGCCCCTTTGTGAGATACAGTATATACGCTCTATATATATATATATATATATATATATCTATATATATATATATATATATACAGTACTGTGCAAAAAAGTCTTAGGCCACCATTAGATGAGAAAGAGCATTGCTAAAACACTGGTATAGTGACCATTTATCATTATTTATCTGCCTCTTTGTTTAAA
>JAUZSU010000941.1:6602-23843 GCA_034780255.1 Parotocinclus maculicauda
AAGTCCGCCTCCCCCCTCTCTCTCTCTCTCTCACTATCCCTCCTCCCTCCCTCTCTCTCTCTCTCCCCTCTCTCTCTCTCTCTCTCTCTCATTACCAGAGTGCATATCGGGAATAGACACACACAGACATGCGCACTCAACTTAATCAGCCATTTTTTTCTGTAAAAAAAAACACAGGGCTTAAACTGTAATAATTAGCCGAATAAAGACATATCGGATTTTCATTTCCTCCCTTGCTTTTTCCCTGAGACCCCCCTCTCTGTCGCCACATACCGAAAGCGCGACGCGGCCGACGGTACGGCTTTACTGAGCGGAGCGGACCCGCAGGATCGACTCGCTCCTTCAGCCGGTCCTTATTTACGGCTGCTTTTCTCTTTTTTTCCAATAAACGTTGGATTATTGTTTTTTATACTTGTTTTTTGTTACCGACTTTCGCTCTCGCTGGATGTGATTTCTCTTCGAAAAGCAGATTTGAGGAGACGGAGCGGAGGAGGAAGCTGCGGGGGGAGAGTAAGTTTTTTTTCCAACTTTTCACGGAGTAGTTGGTGTTAGATTCGGGCTTTCGAGCCACTTCTCTCTCTCTCTGGGTGTGGGCTACTTTTAGTCTGAGTATTTTAACGCTCCTTAAATCTTCATTCCCCTTTTAGTCGGGTGTAACATTTAGTTTAAGCGAGTAGTCGTTTCTGTTTGGAGCTGTCACGGATTCGTTTAGCATCACCTCGAAACTTTTCCGCTTTTTCTAACCTCTAAAGGCACGTTCATGTAAAATCCTGATAGTATAAGACTATTAGCGGGACTGAATCACCACGTTTTGCTTAATGCCGAGTATTATAACGAATAGATCCTCCGTATACACCGGGCTGTTTTGATAGCACACACTGGCCATGTTTTTAAGTGGCTTAACGTAACGTAACATGTGGGCTGAAAACACCCTCTGGACCGCTTTGCCCTCGTCAAATCGTTCCCGTTGTGTTTCTGCGTCCTCGGATACAGTTCCATTTGAGTCGTACTATTACCTGCATCGCGCTTAACGATCCTCACCGTTAAGATACCGCCGCCTCCGTGAACGTGACGCCTGGGGTGAAAGAGAGCTACACGGGAATAGGTCGGAACGCGAGTTTAAAAGGAGATACAGCTCCCGTTCGGACACTTCTCAACCTCCAGTGCTAGTAAGTGGGACTTTATCGGAGAGCGATGCGATGTTTTACTCCCGATCATCAGGGGCGCTTCCGTGTTTAGGCTAGGCTCTTGGTTCTCCTTTCGGTCTTAATCCGATCCCTCAGTTGGTCCGTTTCTCGTGGTACCGTTATAGTCCTCGGCTTTACTCTCAAGTTCTGAATAGGAGGGATAATGTGCGTGTGTGTGTGAGAGAGAGTGTGTGTGTGTGTGTGTTGGCGTTGCTTGCGGGTCAGTTGGAGATTCTGGGCTCCGATTGGAAACGGAGCGACGTTGACACGCAGGGATCGATCAGACAGACAGGACGCAGGATAAAAAGCCCGACAGCCGAGCCAGACTCAGGGCTGCCCCTGCCTACCCGCCTGGGTTTGCTCTCCTCAAGACATGCCTGACATCGAAAAACGCATTTCCCTGTTTTTGTTGGACTTTATGCATCGGCTTAGGATCTGATTTTAAAACCTTTTTATCCCTACATTCATTCTTTCTAACCCTGACCTACAGAAAAATGATCAAATGTTTGCTATTTCTTTTTTATTTTTTAGAATCATTTAAAATGTTCTTTTTTTACCTTACACTACCAGTGCTAGTGTTTTATGTAAAAATAGATGTACAACTAGATCTTATTGCTGGTAAAGCTTTATAAAGCATAGACATTTATTTAAGCTTTAAAATGTAGGAATAAAACATAATAATTATAATTTTTATGAATGCATCTTTTTACATTTCTATTACTAATATTAATGCAAATGTAATATATAACGTATGTGCTTTTCCTTTTTGATCTAATCCTTTTGAAAAATATGACAATTTTATTATTCCTTTATTATTATTATTATTATTATTATTATTATTATTCGTCCGTATAATTGCGTTCACTGAATTACCCTGCTTCGATTGCCGCATTGCTTAAATGTCACATTTCTTTTAATTCATTTCTCTTTATTTTCCCATCTTTCAGCTCACAGATTTTTTCCCTACATTACACTAGCCATTTATATTAGTGGCTCGAGTGTGTTTACGCTTCAGTCAGTTATTTTTTTGCCTACTACCAACAACAGCCGGTTTCCGAATAATTTATCATGTAAATTTAGTCGCATCAGATCCTTTTTCCCATAAACCTTCCTGAAACGTATTCTGACTACAAAACCCTTTTGACAGAAGCTTCTGTAGCATGTGAGTGCCTCAAATGTATGGACTGTCGTGCCTTAAAATCTGCATATTTGTTAGACAGTGGCTTGTGTACAGCATTTTCGGATTAAATTTGCAGAGCTGAGACAGGCCTGTCTTTTAATAACATAAAATTTGTACATGTTCCGCAGAACGATTGGCTCAGGCTTCACAAAGGGTTGAAAATGTCATTTCCATGAAGCCAGATTGCCCTCTGCCTATACCATATTAATGTGCAAATCAATATTTCAGGGATTAAATTTCCCTTCCTCATATTTTATGGTTTCCACCTCAGTAAGTCTCGAGTCTAATGGAAGAGGCTGTGTGATTTAAAATCCCCCACAGCAGTGACGGTGACTACAAGGCTGTTCGACACTAAAAATCCCATGGTAGTGCACTGAGCTCGACTGCCCCTGTTGTGTGATATTAACACACTCGGCTTGGCTCAAAAGCTCATCACTGACGGTCGGCCATGTCTTGTGCTAAATAGTTTTAATCTTTGAGTGTCAGACTTTTTTTTAGACGCCTTTATGTGTGTTCACAATACATTCCGTAGACCCAAGATGCTCGTACACACGCCTAATGTATGCACATATTTCAGAAAGCCCCATGAATAAACAAAAGATGTCCATCCCTGCTGACCCTCTTTTTTCAACGTCAGGAAATGTCTGTAATAGCGGAGTGTATATTTTCCTTAAAAGGCCTTTTAAGAAGCGCTCAGCAAAATGCAGGCTTTGGTTTGAGCATGATTTTAACCATTTCGGTGAACGATAGCTACAAACCTCAGGCCCCCGAAAACACAAAAACGCCCTTATTCCGCTTGTGTCTGTGGAAATTCATTATGGTCCTGCTCTTCCAGTGGAGCAGCTGAAAGGTTTATTTCTGTTTTCTTTAACCCCAACGTTATCAAGATCCTCCGAGCTTGTGCTGTCCGTCATCAGGTGTTTGTTTTTTTCCATTCCTCTCGCACCATCTGGACTACATTCTGCACAGCTGCATGAATTTCAGATGCGATAGAACGTTTTTCCCCCCTGTTTGGCTCATCTTACACCTTTGAAGAGACTCATTTAATTTAGCCTCTTAAAGAAATGCAGACGGATGAGGACAAAGACCCTTTAAGTCTGACCGTGGCTGTTTGATATCCTCAAAGATGTCCGTAAAGATTCACGGCTGGGCTGTGATGGTACGAGGATTTTTCTCTTGTCTGCTTCACTAGGGTCTGAGTGGGACCAGTTTACGTTGTACCTGTGAGCTATGACCCCGAAGCATGACTGCTTTTTCGTTTTAAAGCTAAAACTGGCCTTGAATCCGTTGCCTCGTAAGGATTCTTAAACACTCGAGTGATTGCCTAGTGTTTTTCAGCTTGTGTCTGCGATTGCCCCGGACGGCTTTGAGAAAATTATCATATTGTTGGCGGAGGAACTGTGGGTCTTTTGTTCACAGGCCCAATTGAATTTGGTCCGGTGAGGAGGGTGGACAACACGCTCCGGTCGTAGGGAAGCCGAGAAGTCAGGAGCTGGCTTAACGTATCAAGCAGGGGCCGCTTGGTGTCAGCCCCGAGGCCATTCGGGGCTCCCCCCTCGCTGTGAAGCGTTAAAAGCTTGGACGGCGTTCAAGCTCGGTGTTGCCCGCGGAAAGTGTGAGCGAATGCGTGCGTGTTTCGTGTAATTAGCGCTTAATTATATTAACATATGCAAATTGTCAGCTCAGAGGGTTTGTTCAGCTGGCACAGATCAGCCGAGTACAAATGCTTCATTGTTCCTGGGGCAAATAATGCATTCGGAGGTGGATTGGGGCAACACACGGGCAGCTATCTCGTTTACGTCATAGCACAGCAAAATTTCATTAGGCTCTACGGAGATGGGGTTAATTGTGCTGACTAATAGGGACCCGTACGAGGCGGATGCTTAAAAAAAACCATCCTTGCTTAATCCGCCTCACGGTGACACTTGTTTACACGCTTTCTGTCAGAATTTGCATATGCAAATGGTGGTTGGGGGGAGGGACGGAGGAGGTGGGTTTCCTGGTCTTGTTTGTCAAGGCACTTGATGTACGAGTGCGTAGACAATGCGAGACTGCCACCGGCTGCAGACAGAATCGTTCGGCTCGGCAACATTGGTCCGTAATTTGTTTCTGATTAAACGACCAGCCTGGATCTCAAGCTGCCCAGGTTCTGGTGAGGAGAAGGTCAGGTCAGAGAAGAGTTTCCACAGCAACTAAAGCTTTCCTCTTTTCTTTTTGGCTAATTAAATAACACGCTCAGAGCCTCTCCACCTTTTTTTTCTTCCACAGAACACTGTCTGGAGTGATCTCTAGTTTCCTTCAGCTAGTACGCCGCGATAGTGGCCACATTAATCCTGTTTTTTTGACAGCAATGTAAACTGATATAATTGCTTTTCACTGGGGGGAATGGGGGGGTTTGTACAAGTGTGAAAGCATCGGAAAAGGATTAGCATTTTTTTTGCATAATGCACGCTGGCTTTGAATGGGCCGCTGAACGGATGGCTGAGTGACTGAGATGAAAGCGGAGCGAAAAACGCTGCCTCCTCGCTCTTTATTTCTGGGCCAGCTCTCCCTAAAGATGCGTTTGTCGAGGACTTGAGACAACAAGCACGCTGCCTTCATATTCCCGGAGCCTCCCAAGATGCCTGCAGATTTTGTCATTACGTGAAGTAATATGTATGGTAATGGCCCCCTTCTCCCCTCTGGTAAATAGAGGCTCCAGCTCCTTTATGCAACTGCATTTAGACACAATAGGAAGGCCAGGGACTTAATATTGCAGGTATTGAATCTCCCCCACCCCCCCTGTTTATCCTTGATGAATTGATGAAATAGAGGAATATGAATGTGTTGGTTCTTTTACTGTTTTTGGGGAAAAAAGGCTAATCTCAATAAGACGTTGAAAGCTTGTGTTTATATAGTGATGTTATGATTTTCATTTGGACCCGACTGAGTCAGGCTTCGGAATTGATGATGACATGTGGGTGACGTGAATCTTAAACGCATCGCGGCGTTCCTGGCGCCGTATCAGCTTCATGGAAATGACTTCTGAGCTCAATGCCCGTGCCACAATAGAAAACCCCCTGCGTGGCAGCCGTGTTTGTTTCTTCTATCACCCGCCCCCCATTTGCTCGGTGAGCGCCGTAATATTTCCAGCAGAGCAAAGGAAGTTGGCTTTGAGTACAATGTGAAGGGTGCCCATGTCCTTCGGTTTAACCCCCGGCCCTGTAAAATGGGCCGTGCCTGGAGGATGGCCTCCGCCTGCGTTTTTGGAGGCCCTACACAGTGAGACAGGTCATGCTTTAATGTCTGCTTGGCTCGCTGACATGCTTTACCAGATGTTGATTTGTGCCTGGTTGCCAGTCGAGAGCCGTACATGCCGGAGAGTTTCTCCCCTCCTTTCCCTCGAGCTCGACCGTCGCTAAAGCGCCTCTCCTTTTTGTAAAGAGGAAGCTAATAGAATTACCGACGGCCCCCGATGCGCCGGCGCGGATGACTGATGAGGACGCGGCCCGTCTCGGACGTTTGCGAGCCCTTGTTATGGGAAGGCCTTGTTATCGTGAGGAAATGTAATTTTTGTCCTCACTGAAAACTTTCATTATTGAACACGCTTATCTAAATGTTTTTGTTGCTCTTGGTCTCCGGCCAGCAGGGATCGCATTACTTTTGCTGTCGGCCCCGTGTCTCGTCGGAGCTGGGGATTTTTCCTTCTCTTCTTCTCAGGCTTTCTGAGCTTGGCATGAAGCCTCTCTTACAGGATATTAAAAAAGTGCGAGGGGGGGGGGTAAAGAAAAAGAGCGCATGCAACATTCATGCCTTTATTCCGGTCGAAAAGCCAATCGCGAACTGAAATGGACGAGATGGGCCGTGTATGTTAATCGTTTGGCCCAGAGCTGTGCATAAAATCCTGAACCTCACAGGACTGAAACGCTGCGCTGGTTTAATTCGAGCACGCCATGCTCATGCTACAACCAATCAGGGCTGACAACCCAAGCACGGCCTGGATGACAGGGTTTAGCCTAGCCTCCTGATAGCAGGGTCTGCTAGCAGCTCAGGGTTATCCACTGCTATACAGGGTGTCAGGATTCTTCCCTCATAGATTTGTTTGGACGCTGGGTAAGAATGAGGAACCTCCACTCTGCCTCAGAGAAGGCTTCCCTCTTATTAACGGAGATGTATACATCGATTTGAGACTCGGCAGAAATTTAACAAGACGTAGACGATCTTGGCAACAGAGGCGCCCGGAGGTCAAAAACTGGTGTTAGGAAGTTTAGGGCAAGAAAGAACAAGGGTTCCCTAACAAAACGTTACTGCCAAGTTATAGACAGTGAGGCTGTTGCCACACTTGCAGTCGAACTGTTTGCTCAGAGTGTTGTTGATTCAACTCCTTGCTCGTTTTCTGTTGTTTATGTTATAAGAAGCGCAGCCTTTTGCCCTCATTAAGGAGCACGGTTAACATCATTGGCTGATGAATCCAAATAAAGCTGCGCTCAGGTAAACAGTCGTTCCAGTTCCACGCTCTCTTTTCCACTGGCGGCCACATAGCGAGCTTATTCTTCACCTTGAAAAGAAGGATGCACAGAGTAATTAAATATGGCTCACTGGTCGTGCCTTATCCAAACAAATAATTGAGATTCTATTTTCATTAATATTCACGCTGTCTAGTTAGCTCAGGCCAATAAGCCGTGGATATTAACTTGGCGGTGCCACCTGTGTGTGTGTCTGTGTTTATAGAGAAACAAGCAGGTTTCCAGACAAGATGCTGGCCCGCTGTTTGTGTTTTAGGCCTGAGGTCAAGTGAAGCAGCTGCTGTCTCCACAGAAGTATTTAGTTAATGCTAGACTTCTCATATCCTGTCTCACTCCAGTCTGGCATCTGCACTGGAATCATCTCTAATTATTTGCTTTTAAAGGCGGCTTCGTCTTTCCATCAGGCCTCGGTTTGTGGAGGTGTTGGGGGGGTGTAGGGGGGTGCTATTGGTCATCTTGTCAGCAGCTCTAATGATGGGTATAAGCGCCGGACCAAATGAACGGTTGGTGCAATTTGCAGTTTGCGTCAAAGAGTCCAAAAAAAAAGAAACGCTCTCCAAACCAAAGGGTGTGGTGTGCATAAGTATTTCTCAAATATCAAAGACTTGTCTTTGGCATGAAGGAGAGAAATATTATTGTCCACACATATCCGCAGCGACACGGGCGCTCGGTGTCACGCGTCCATTTCTATTTGCATTACGTTTGAGTTCTGGATGCACAGAGAGCGCTGCAAGTTCAAAAGAGTAATAGGAAAAGATGCTCGCAAGTGCATGAAAAACCCATTAGGGGAAATTGAGGTCAGGCAGGGAGGTTCTTAGAAAAATCTAATCGGAGGCCCCTGCTAAGATCAAGCGATACATAGAAATGTAGACCGTACAGCTGTTAAAATGAGAGAACGGGGTCGAGGAAGTCGGCCGTGGAGTGAGAGCATAGCCTAGTTTTATTAACCAAAGAACATCTTCTGCTCTCACAAAGGTTTGCTGACGCGAACGCCGTCCTACGTGCCTGCATCTGGACCCTGCGTTTGATTTCAAACCTCAGTTTCCTGCTTGTTACTGCGCAGCATCGCATAGCAAAACAAATCACCCTCCTCCTGCGGATTAACATCCAGAACTTTCAAACTAATGTGTTTTCTTTGCTTTAATTAGCCGGCGGTTATGCTGACGCAGGCCCTTGTTTTCTCCTCCGTGTTCTCGTTGACCTTAAAATCCCCCGATGTCTCGTCGAGGCCTTTCACGAGCTGCGACGCATAAAACACAGCAGCGGCCTTCCATTCTCGGCAGCGCGCTGATAATGTTTCAGACAGGCCTGAGAACGGCCTTTCAAACGGCACCGATGGTCTCTTTTAATGTTGCTCTTCATTACCACCACTCCGAAATAGTTCCCATGCCCTTTTCATCGAACAGAGAACTCCTTTTTTTCTGCCCTAGCCAAACCATTAAATTAACAAATTAAAGCTTTTTAGGAGGAGTACACCGTTATGTTTTGCAGATTATTATTGTTTATTTCTGGCTCTTTTAGGAAGCGAATGGGGTACCGTGACTGATTTGTTGAAGTTAACTTTCCCGAGCCAGTTGGGGTTCATAGGTTGCGTGACATTCGGCTGATTTGATAATGGAATATTGCGCTCCTAATCTGGGCCCACGCTAATTACATATGACAGTTGTTTGTTTGGAGTGGAATCCAATTAAAATGTACAATTTTCAAATGGAACGCTCTGGCTCTTGCAAAACGAAGTAATGACCCCACAATGGCACTGAAAACAAATGTGTTTTTTTTTTCATGGTCATAGCAAAGGGTAAACTCACAACAGCTGTCAGTACGACGTTTGTTTAAAAAGCAAATGCCTTTGGTCTAAAGTTCATTTGGAGAGCTCTCTAATTAAATATAAGCCCAGAACTTAAGTTAATTAGTAATTCTCTGGCTCCAGAAATTAGGGATATCGGGGGTGGATTGCGTACATCATGTCTGGATGGAGGAATTCGTTTTGCAGGAGTTTTTCATTTCATTAATCGACTTGTTGATTTTTTTTGGGGGGGTGAAATACCTCAATGATGAAAGCTCTGATTTGCATATAGCTAACAGGCGTGGAATTCATGTAGGGATACCTGGCCTGTGATTATTTTTTTAATACCAGATAATTACAGGACTGGGAGTCAGGGAGTGCCGCCTTCAACGGAGGGCCTTGAACTTTAAACCTTTATTGTTTCTCTTGGGAAAATGACAGTGCAGAAAGGTCAGAATCAAACGAAGTGCTGCAATTAAAACATGTGCGTCCTTAAAAGAGACATTCCAGTCATGAAGCATGGGAATGGAAGAATAAACTGTTATATATACCATTACGGTTGTTGTTTTAGCAACGCTAAAATTAAAAATGCTTCCCAGGCTCTTTATTAGGATACATTTAAAACAATACAGGGTGTGTTTATTGGCTGCTACCCGTCCAAAAAGACCATGCTGATCAAGCTTCAGACTGTAGAAGGGCCAACTCGACATCCTGAGGAAGGTGAGGGATGCTGCTGTTACTCGAGTATAAGTGTAGCCTATAGAATGGCTTTTTTTTGTTTTTTATTATATCTGGTCATTAAACCATTGCTAAATCAACTGTTACATTAGTGGCCTAATACTTTTGTACAGTACCTCATACACTGTTCACAAAAATTAGGGGATATTTCACATTTTTGAGCAGTATATATGAAATAAGTAGAAGTATGTATGTATAAGTGTATTAAGTATGAAATATAATTTTTTCAACAGTGTATATGAGGTATTGTTCAAAAGTATTAGGCCACCAGTGTAACTGTTGTTCATAAAATTGCTAAAACAACAGTTATATTGGTGGCCTAATACTTTTGAACAGTACCTCATACACTGCTCACAAAAACTAGGGGATATTTCACATTTTTTCAGCAGTGCATGTGACGTACTGTGCAAAAGTATTAGGCCACCAGTGTAACTGTTGTTCATACCATTGCTAAATACTTTGTTTACAAATATTAGGGGATATTACACATTTTTGAGCAGTATATATGAAACAAGTAGAAGTATGTATTTATAAGTATAATAAGTATGAAATATATAGAAATGAGTAGGTGGACAGATGAAAATATCAAGAATAACAGATAAACAGAATAACCATATATGGTCATGGTCTTGTCCGGCACCATGTTTGAGTATATTAGCCTTATTTTTTTTTAATGCTCCTGTGAAATACATGTCGCTGAATGAACACAACGTGTGTGCGTACCTGCCAGGCATATGGTCCATGTTTGCTCAGTTTATCAGCCTGCTCTGTCCAACAGCAGCCTGCCTGGCACGTCAGTAGTGTACATAGTTAACTGCACAAGCCAAGTCTACGAGCGGGGCCCTCTTCTTTTCAGGTCGATGGCAGCTTTATTGGACTCTTTGTACAGTTGAACAAGCAAACAAACGAGGTGATTAGGAAACCTGAAACCTTATAAAATGGATCGCGCTTTTAAAAAATTCCTTCGTTTCATTAATATGACTGCAATAATTCCCTTAATAAAGGCTTCGTTTTGCAAGTAAGCACACGCTCTTGTGTTAAAAGAGTGATTTCCATAACCGAGTGTTTTTGCGTGGTGTATGGTGTACCTTGCATAGGCACGATTGACCAGTAGATTAATATTTACTTAGCACAGGGAAATCAAGGGATTAGGCAGTCATCATTTTAAATCTAATCCTGCTTTGCATGGACTAGACAAAGAGAGGGTGATTACGGAGCATGAGGGAGGCAAAGCTCGCAATTAGATCCTCCGGTTTCTTGTCGAGCACGGAAAAAGCACGCATGCACCCAAGGAGCCGTTCCCCCTTTCTGTCAAAGCCGAAAGTAAATGTATTCATGGCTGCGAGATCACAAGTCAGAGTCACATCAAGCCTGAAGAATACGAGAATAAACGCTGCTAATTTTCCTCGGTGCCCCCTTTCAAAATATGCGTGCACTCGTCCTGACGAGTCTGCGTTGTGCTCTGTGTGTGTGTCTGTGTGCGAGTGTGTGTGTCTCTTTGTATACATGTGTATGTGTCATGACTTTATAGTGCTTAACTCTCCAAATAGCATACAATACTGTCGAAAGTCTTAGGACACCTTTGGATTAGATACAACGTGCTTTTAGAAATGGTCTATTGACCATGTTTCAATATTTTTTTTCAGACCAGAAAACAGGAAATTTGAATGCAGTGTTTAAAGCTTCTAGTATTTAGTGGGACCCCTGCTTACCCTTGAGCAAAAAAAGCATTGCGAAGAAGCTTGAACAAAAATGCTCTTTTTGGAAGAGTAGCAGCCATGAAACCCATTTTAAAAGGGAAACAGGGTAAAAAGGTTAAAGCTCACAGAGATTGGAATAAAGATCAGTGGAAAAGAGTGACAAATCAAAGTTTTACATTTTTGGCTCCAGTCATCGACAGTATATTATATATGTTCATTATACTAAAGCTAAAACAGCACTAATGGTGGCCTAATACTTTTGGACGGTACAGTAAATGTTGCTTATCTAAAAAAAGGCACTGTTTTTAATGGTTGGTACCAAAATATGTTACAAACTCATGCCGACTTACAGAGGTTCTATTCTCAACAGCCTGTGGTGATCCAAAGGCTTGTCTACCTGTAGGTCCATTGCTAAAACGGCACTAATGGTGGCCTAAGACTTTTGCACAGTGCTGTATCCGCTTGTCTAATTAAGCTAAAATGATGGTAGGAGTAGGGAGGAGTTCAAAAGTGAGATAATGCACTGATTTGCATTCGGTTTGTTTTTCGTTCGCAAAATCTACAAACACAAATTGCTGATGTGACTCAGGTGGGAAGGCGAGTAGATGCGTGCAGCTCGGCGTTTTTGCGCTTCCTAAGCGTTAATACGATCCAAAATGCAAAGCTTCGAAGTCGCGAAGCTGGACATTAGGTGCGAGTGGAAACAATCAGAAAAGAGAGAGAGTGAGGGAGGGAGGCCGTGAGGTGGAAGGTGGGAGGTGGGCCATAGTGAGAATTTGCCATCACATGGGCACCAGAAAGAAAAGATGTGAAACCAGATGTTGGGTGAAAAAAGGACTAAACAGGAAGCCCAGTGAAGAACCTGCTCAGAAAGACTGCCAGCGAGAGTTCGCCTTTTGCCCCTGCTCTTTTTCTCACAGTTCCTGTGAATGTTAATGATTTTTCTTTTTCTTTCCCTTTTTTTTTCGCCCTCTCCGCGCCCCCTCCTTCGCTTCTCCAGAGACACAGCGCCATTGTTTGTTGCGAAGGCCTTTTCTTTCAAACTTAATTACCTTCTCCCCTTTGTGGCGACTAGGGCTGAAAGTTTGTGCCATGTCACGAGAGGTCGTCACACATTCTTGTGCTCCGGCCTCTGCTAATGGCGGCCGCGCGGGCGAGGCAGAAGAGCTTCGACTACATCGGCAGGAAGCTCTAAGCTGGTTAATGCAGTATAATTGTCTGGACATAGACTGGCCTTTGTTTGTGCGGTTCATTTCGAATCAAGCGTAATTAACTCCAGAGTGTTTCCAGATTGCCGGGTAAAGAAATATCGCAGCTAAGCCTGCTTTGAATCGGGAGAAGACATTAGCCATGTAGATTAGGTTTCCCTTTGATACCAAGTCCTCGTGGTAAAAAGTTTGCAAATGGGCGACAGGGTCGCTGAGAGGCGCACAAGACCGACACGTGTTTAACCCTTAAACACTTCTTCTCTTAAAGAGGAATTAAAGTAAACCTCCTCTATTATTAACAGCTATTCATGCATGTCAAAAAGCAGCACATGCTGTTTTCTAGGCCTTTGCGCAGGTAGTAATTTTTCCGTGGCCTCCTCCTGAAAATGACTCGGCATTGTTTAAAGCTTTTGTTGTTCTAGACAAGATCACAGATAGGATCTTTGCATGCCAGCGTAGCTTGATTTTATTTGCCAAAGGCTGTTTTGCGGACAGGTAATTTGTTCGGAAAGATTTCCGTGCTAAACGTACCGCAGAATTGTGCCACACCTGACAGTAATGATATGGTGTCTGTTGAAAATGAGGGCTTTAAACATGTCTGCGACACCGAGGAGTCCCTGCTGCTTCTTCTGTTACACCTCGAGGCACAACCAGTTTTGGCAAAAGCCAAAAAAAAGAGGGGGAAACAAATACATCAAGGAAAATCATTTCCCCCCTCTGACTTTCGACCACATTTGGCATTTATTTACACCAGAATGGATTCTTTAAACAAGAAAGAATTAAGCCTTCTGGTATCCCGAGAAGCTCTTGATGTTTGGATAATACCACTTTGATGGATTTCTCATCACTTCTTTTGCCCGGGCAACAAATAAACAGGTATAATAACTCTTACCGAGGCCTATTCACTGCTTTGTTGAGGGGAGCTCTGAGGGTGCACTCACACCGTGACTCCTCATTGTCTTTGCCTAACTCGCTATGACATTTTGATAGAGGATTTGGTGAAGGGAAAAAGCTGAAGCCGACTAGGGGGTGACCTTTGCTAAAGCTGATATAATTCAAAGATGTTTTCACTTTATATTTTTTAAACTCATCAACTCTCCCTTCGTCCGTTCGCTCTAACTTTCTAACCTGTGCTTGGCTCTTCTTGCTAAGACACCAAATCCAGAGTAACATCTAAGGGGGAAAAGAGCAAGTGAAATCCCTAGCTTAGAAAAAAAAAATACTTAAAAAAGCCTGCTGTCCTTCTTGGTGAGCTCCTGAAAGGCAAAGAAAAAGGGTGACTGGGGGAGGCAGCGAAGAAAAACAATAGGCAAAGGAGTCCCTCAGCTTTCTTTCCCAAGAACTTAGCACTGCGCCCAAGCGAGCATTCCTGCCCATTATTCCTCTCTCTTGATCAGATCGCATTCTTTTTAATCACTTCACAGGCCACGTCTCCACGGACCGTGGCGAGAGGGGGCCGGGACAGTCTTAATTAAAAACCTGAGGTAGAAACACTGTTTGCCATTCCTTTGTTCCAATGGGAAAACGGGAACTGTTTCTCTGTGCGGCCAGACCTGTCCTCATTGTTTTCTAAGAGCCTTTTCTCTTCTTTGTATTCGGGAGCTTTTTTCAGTTCAGCTTTCTCTCTGTAGTTTTAAAAAGATGGAGAAAGTAAAAAGGGGAGGAGGAAAATAAACTATTTCACACATAAGTCACCTCATGTGGGAGTGGTTTGTGTGGAATAGCTGGCGAAAAATTACTGTACAATCAAACGGGAGCAGCTTAAACAGAAGGTATGTATTTGATACTAGTTTTTAGTGGTGAACTTTGTTGCTTTAGGTTTTGTAACTCTTGATTTCCGGAGCTTGCATTAGTGCTGTGTGAGGAGAGTTAAAGTGGAAAACATTGGGAATTGTCCAGATGAGAGTGATGAGAGCCACAGGACGATTAGATAAATGTTAATGTGGATCAAACATCAGCCACTTGGTGCTGACGAGCTAAAGTCATAATGAACCCTAGGGCTGATTTTGACCTACAGTCAGCTTTACAATAAGTGGCATGCCTCATAAAGATGAATCACCAAGGTTGTGAAAATGTACTATATAGGCAATTGTATTCGGACACTCCTTTTATTTATTGAGCTTTGCTATTTTAGCAAAACTAATTTGTAACATTTGTAATATTAAGCAGACATTTCTGGATTCTCCATAGACAAACTGGCAGTAGAATTAGTTATGATACCCCAGTGACTCCCAAAATGATACTTTTATTGGTTTCTGCTTCCAATAGGTCAGTTCAACAATGTTCTGCTCTGCTGTCCTTAAACAAAGTTTATACGGAATTAGTTTGCCAACTTTGAGTGAGAACTTGGCTGGCTTGCACAGAGCCTTAACCTTAATTCTAGACACCTTGAAAATGCACTGGAATGCCAAAAGTGAGTTTACTGTCTGACATCAGATGCTGACCTCACAGTCATGTTCCAAAATCGACTGGTAAGAACTCTTAGTAGAACAGGCAGTTGTGGCAGCAAAGGTGGGAAGCAAATGATATCATTAACATATGATACGTTTTAGATGTACTTTTAGGGGTGTCCACAAATTTTTGACCATATAGCGTAGTTTTTGTGGTTAATTAAATTAATTTCACTGTGAATGTACGTGCGTGTAGAAGAAAACAGTCATTTTTTGTGTTGAACCTTTCCATACCTTCCACAGTCCTAGAATCTGCCTTGCGAACTCCCCACGTGGATGCCAAAAGCTTAGTTCTGCAGTCTAAGCATTTTATATGAGTTGGCAAAGTGATCATCTTAATGGATTATCCTAATGATCATTGGATCTTAACCAAATGGGGTACACTGCTTCAGAATTGAAGGTTGAGTTGATGAGGTTGTGTTGGATACCCAACCTTAGATGAAGACATATGATCTCGGGACAGTCGATAAACACCATGATGCACTCTTTTTACCATTTTGTTTATTGTTATCACAGGCAACATAGTGGCACAAGCCGGTAGCATGGTCACCTCCCTGCTCCTGAGTCCGTGGTTCAATCCTGACTTTGGACTCCATCTTTATGGAGTTTGCATTTCCACCCTGTATTTGAGTGGGTTTAGTCCAGGTACTCTGGTTTCCAACCTGAGCAAGCTTACACCTGTTTTATGTGCTTTCTGGAATAAGCTCTCTGTGCTTTAGTTTCATTTGACCTCCTTTTCTTTGATACTGGCCAGGAATTTGATGTTAGTTTCCTTGTTTTGTCAGATTGGGTGTCCTGGAGCATCATGTTATCATATCTGGCACAGTACCCCCTATTGGGGAAGTAAGTTAAACATGTACGCACGTAATCACATCATCTCAACACAACAAAAATCTGACACTGCTGTTTTGTTTAAGCCATTTGATATCAGGAGGGGTGAAAAGAAGAGTTGTGTACTGTATAGGCCCAAAAGTTTGTGGACACCCCTAATTCTTGAGCTCTGCAGTTAAGGTTGAAAAGGTTGTACTGATTTCCCAGTGACTTTCATTGCTCAGAACTTTGATTGCGACTCCATCGGATGCCTTCACTGGAATGCCAAAAGTGTTCCGGGGCTTATTGTCTAACATCAGAAGCCGACCGTCATGTTCCAAAATGGAACAGGTTGTTGTAGCAGCATAGGTGGGAGGCAAACTCCACACTGTTACCCTTATTTTGGATATTTTTTTAGGTCTTTGTGACCTTTTGTCCACACAGTGTATTGATGTTCCTTAAGACTTGTTTACGTATTACGTCCTGACGATGAGACTGTTCTTTAGGTGCATTAAAGGACACGGCGAATGTGGCAGCGGTGACGTGCATCGCTCGTATTAGCGCGCGCTCACGCACTCCACTCACGCACCCCAGCACACCCGCTGTTACGCTGTGCCCACAGGCTCTGAAGACACAGCTGCTGGCTCTGTGATGGTGCCTTGTGATCTTCCAGGGGAGATGCTGAAGTGATCACAGGAGTGTGCAGTAATCTAGGTCTTGCCTCGCCGCCAAACATGCTTTTAGACACACATTCCTGCAGGATTGCATAAATGCTGGCCTATCTCCTCTCTTTTCTGTACAAACCTCATTTTTGCCAGGTATTAATTTTGCACCGGTTTTGAAGAGCTGATTTCTGGCTTTAGATAAATTGCCTGCAGTTGAATAGTAAAGTTGATGACATTTGTAGTATTTTTTGGTTACCCGTTGTTACTTGAAGTCTGCCGATTTACCTGTCGTTTCTCTAAGCCGTGCCGTTCCAATATTTTGCTCAAGCTGCTATTTCACTTCATTAGTCTGAGAGAGAATCATTTTGTTTCGTTCCCAGTAATCAATATACAACAGAGCTCCCCAGAAAGCCTGTTTAGCCAGGGGTTATTGTAGCTTTGTACCTGAATTGCTTTGCAGTGTAGCAGAAAAGAAAATGTAAACATGCATACGTACATGCATGATATAGACAAAAATGTGTGGACACCACGTCTAAAATTGGAGATCTGCTATTTCAGCAACACTCACTTACAGCACATTCGTAATATAAAGCATACCGATACCACAGTGGCTGTCAATATAATAATAACTTCCAACCAGTCTGTTTGTCAACTTTCTGCCCTGCTGTCCTTAAACCATAAGTCCAAAAATAATTAACCTCACAGTTATGTTCCAAAATCTAGCAGAGAGCCGTTTTAGACTAACAAA
Source organism: Parotocinclus maculicauda (assembly GCA_034780255.1). Lineage (NCBI taxonomy): Eukaryota > Metazoa > Chordata > Actinopteri > Siluriformes > Loricariidae > Parotocinclus > Parotocinclus maculicauda. The sequence goes on from JAUZSU010000941.1 coordinate 23,580, forward strand.
GTTGGCGACAAACTTCATAATATTACCCTTGTTTGTGTTTGTGTATATAGACTTTGGTTTATATAGTGTATAGAGGATATATATATATATAGTTTCTGTCTTAGCAATAGTAAAATACCATATGTAAGGCCAGACGTTTTCTATTGCTTGTTCCTCGGATGTCCCTACTTAAGAATCTACTGAGGAGGGAGGAAAAAATACTAATAAATCTTTATTTTTCAGCACTTTTCAATTTCTCGAGGACTATGTGGAATCAATACAAGG
>JAUZSU010000942.1:0-11841 GCA_034780255.1 Parotocinclus maculicauda
GGAATAAGGCTGTAACGTAACAAAATGTGGAAAAAGTGAAGCGCTGTGAATACTTTCCGGATGCACTGTATATTATATGTATTATATATACTCTTGTCCTATGCAGTATTATACAGTTCTATATTCTTTGTGATTCTTTATAGTATTGTATTCTTCATAGTCTATACATTTTATTTAATAATTTATCTTATATTAAAATGTCCTTCATTTTTATTTTTATATGAAATTTCTGTTTATTTAAACTATTTATCTCTTAATTGGGTGACTTCCCTAGGGGGTTTTGTGCCTTCTGGATCCTACCAAGATTTTTTCCTTATTATTCTTTCTTGACACTGTCATTCTAAGCTTTGTTAATGCTTTGGACCAATGTATGTGTAAAGCTGCTTTCTGACTGTTCTCTATTGCAAACCCGACTTGACTTGATTTGATTTGACTTGACTAGTAGACACACAGTATTACATAAAGCCAGCCAATGGAGCTACAATCTATCTGCTTGACGACTCTGCTTTCGGACCTGTGTACAGTGTGCACAGTCATGCAATACATAATTGTGCCAGCCTGCACGGTATTTCCTTCAGGACATTCAGTTTCAGATAATGCAGAGTGGTTCAGTGTGGCAGGAGCAATGAAGCTTTATCGATCAGAGCAAAAATCCTCCTCATGCAATGAATCAATGGAGTTCTTTAAAAACTGTATATTCATATGCCATCTAGCTTGAAAGTTTTTTTATCTTATCTGGTTTAAAACAGATTGGCATATTGTAAATGACAGATGCTGTTGCTGTTTTGACAGCTTGTGTTTTTGGAGCCTTTGGAGTGTTCTAGCAAGGATCTGTGCAGAATTGTAATGCTCTTTTGTTTTCCCTGCAGAGAGGAGGAGCACTGATACCTCCCACTGTCTGATAAACAGCCATATTGATTCCTTTATAGGTCAGTTGGCAATTTGTTCCCTCTGGATAAATTATTTGGTGCCTTATCATATTGGACAGACTTGGCATCCCTCCACATGGCCTAACACCTCTCCACTTTGAACCTCAATTTTATCCAACATTGTCTGTAATGGTGCAAGATCTCTGAGTACTCACTTGATCCATTAATAATGAAGACAATGGGCCTGCCAGAAAAGGTTAGGAGGGAGAGTGAAACTAAAATCCAAATAACCCTACATAGGTGAACTGAAAACAAAACACATTCACACATCTCCCAGCTGAACAAGCTCGGCTGACTCAGCCGTCCTATTATACATAAAGCCTCTGTGGTTAGTGTGTGAGCAGGTGCACTAGAAACATGATCTCACTGACAGTGAGCATCAATAAAATCATGTTTTCCTTAGTAGTAAAAGGACTCAGCAGATCCTGCTTCAAATGTGCAGCTTGGGGAACCTGCTGTCAGGTGCATCTCCGTCACCTCAAATGCAGTACTATGCTAAATTCTTAGCCCATAGCAGCATCCGGTAGCTCATTAGGATGCCAAGTTGGCCCCTGTACAGTCTGAAGAAGTTTTAATCAGAAATTGTCTTTTTGGAAGCGTAGCAGCCAAAAAAGAGGAACAGGATAAAAAGGCTAAGACATGCTAAATACAAAGACTGGACAAAGATTGGAAAAAATACTTTTTGGGTCCATTCATCGGCAATATGTTATGTAAGGCCATTCCATTATTGATAAAAAATCTAAATCTAATGGTGGTCCAAAACTTTTGCATAGTAATGTATATTCTTTTGTTATCAATGTTTATTATTTTGTCTCGTTAGTTGAGTACAGCTGAGTACTGTATAGGTGTCAGTCACCGCTTCTGCTGTCTCACAATGTAGAGTGATGATAGTGAATGGTGCCTGGATAACAGGTGCAATTTCCCTTCTGCATAAAGCCTACATTGACTGCTCTCTTCCATTATTGAGTTAAGAGATCAGCTCTGATTTCTTATGGAGCAGAGAGGAAAGCTGCACCCAATTACATTCAGCCACTCAGTGAATATGTGAAGATGCACCATTTGAATGACTGGGCTTGATGGCTAAGGCATGTGTGCAACATAATATCAGATTAAGCAAGATAATATCAGGCATTAGGTTGGCCGGTCACTCAAAGTGGCGCATGACTAGTGTTTAGATGTAAGCTTATGTCTGTCATGAATAAAGCCATTGATGCTGCTGTGACATTACAGGACAACTAATAAACAAACAAACAAGTATCATATCATATAATCATATCATCTGACTTATATATATATATATCTAAAAACACACACGCATATATATATATATATATATGGTACATATCTATAACTATGCACTATGCATGTTGCCAAAATGCATTTAATACCCTATTATGCCAAATACAAATACATATTTTTACTGTATTGGGAGACCTTTCTTTTCAATACAGTGTCTTATAGAATGTGGTTCATGAATAACAAATGCATGGCACATTAAAATTTTTTTTAAAAACCTATGCAAAATCAAGGATAAATTGACAGAGCAACATAAGTTTGCATTAAACTATAAAAAACGCATTACATCTGTTGGAGTGGGTTTTATGAGTGTGCACTGGTTGTTAGTGTAAAGTTGTTAATTTCAAATATGTTGTTTGCCTTCTTTGTAGTGTCATGTGTCTATCGCCAGTAAAATGTTTAAAAGAAATTACTTTAAATTTGAGCATTGTTGCAGATATCCAGCTATTTTTTAACACTGTGACTGAGTGGAGTCAGTCCTTTCAGCACTGCACAAACACACCAATCGTGTCATTATATACCACACCCAGTTCTTCAATCCATTTTCAACACTGAGTGGGATGAAGTAATGCATGAAACACTCAACTCAGTAATGACCCATTTTCTCATGGCATGCTTGCTTCTAGCCACAGCGGTTCCTCTATGCCTTCAGACTAAATATCAAAATGTGTCCATTGTATAAATCATTTAGACAGTGGCCAGTAAAAAAAATGCATGTTGGATATTTGATTTTGGCAGAATGAACACACATCGATCTAGTACAACATTCCACATAGAACTCTACTGAAGCTAGAACCCATAATTTGAAGATCTGAGATGGCTTAACTGGCACAATTTGACAAATTCAGCCCAGTTTGATCTGGTTAGGTTTGGTCCATAAATGCAGGGCAGGATGACTCCCAGTAAAGCTCTAGCGTAGATGTTTAGCTAAATGTTTTGAGTTTGTGATTAATCTGCTATAACCAGCAGATTTAAAATAATGGAATAGATCTGTGCAGGACACCATTATTTTGAAAGTTTTAGAAGACTACTTTAAAGATTTAAAAAAACATCCGGGGCTGTTTTTGTCCCTTTTATCTAGAGCTAATAACCTTCTAAAGAGCCATTGATTAACTGAATGCTCAGACTGGAACAGCTAACAATGATGTTGATTCTGTGGGCTGCAGTTTTTCATTAAGATCCCTCCACTGTTAATAGGGGATTATTTGGACCACATGAATCTATGATGGGATCTGTAATGTGATTTTCTACTTCTTACAATAATATAATGTTTTCTTACACATAAGAGGCTGAAAAAAGAGTAAAGGTGCCTAAGGGAACTCAGCATCATGTACTCACCATGACTGAATAAACAAGAGCCACGATGCTGATGGGCCACACGGGGCAAAAGCAGGACATGATGACCAACAGCAGGTAGTCTTTAGGCGGGGGTTGTTCCTGCACCGCGTTGCCTGTGGATGAGGTGCGGCTCAAGCTTGGACGGGATGAGGAATGGGGGGCCGAGCCGAGTTGCCCCGCCGAGTCTGATCTCTGTTGCCCACCATAGCCGTTTTGCTCTCCCTCCGAACCTTTCTCTACCTCCATAGTGAGAGCGCAGGAGGCGGACCTGCCGAGACCGTTCCGTGCGCCTCCTTCATGCAGCAGCTTCTCCATTTCCTGCTGCACCCTGCCGCTCTCTGCCAGCCCAGACTTATCGAACTCACTGTCGGTGTTTATGGCCATTCTTCACCCCCAACTTCGTGGTCACTCGTTTTGTAGAAAAGCTCGTGATGTAAAGGATTGATTCCGTGCCAAACTTACATTCTTTGCAGAGTTCGTCTAGTTTCCAGTCTTCTTTAATCCTACTAATATTTGGGATTTGCAGCATCCACCAGACGGTTGAAATATCATTCACATCCACCCGGTCTGGAGATCAGTTGCTATGCCCCATTCAGATCTGAGCATCTTCTTTTCGCCCTGTTCAGACATACAGAATAACTACAACCAGCAGCAAAAAGGGTTCATCCACCGAAGCGCACCATCAGTTTCTATCACGATGCATCCGAAATCGCTTGCGGGCAGGAAGCTTAAGAAGTGTCTAAACAGAGCAGCAGAGCGGATAGCGGGTAGAGAAGTTTGCTTTGGGTTCTGTATGAAGCAGCTGAAGTAGATTGATCGAGCTTCACTTGTGTAGTACAGTAGAGCAGCATCAGCAGACTGTAGTCAGAGCTCACTGATCCTCCCATCCACACCACCTACTACCTCATCCATCATCTACAGTATACCGAGACACCAAGAACACCCACAGCTCAAGCAGGGGTTCTTATTAGTTTTAATCAGTTTAATCACAGACAACTAGATTATGGTTATTCATAAGACATTTACTTTTATTTTATTATAGAGGAAATAGTTAATATGATGTAATAAACATTTTAATAGGAAAGAAAACTAGACAATTTATCAATACACATTGGTAAAGGTTTTATAGTGGATATTATGGAACAAATGGAATTAAAGGTAAGGTCAGTAATTTAGTAATTTTATAGGGAAGCAGTATTACAGGATAATTCCACTATTTTTGAGTGTAACTCATTTAGGGAAAAAATACACTGTTCACAAAAATTTAAGGATTTTTTATTTTAAAACATGACATTATTGTTAAATCAGAACATGTTTCTGAGAGGAAAACAATTAAAATGGTGTAGTTGATGTGTAGTTATTGGATTGAACAGAGATGTGATCAAGATAATTTAATTTGACAATTAGATGACATCATGAACTGTACCATAGACCATTATTTTAACTGTTCTAACCCAAATACAAACTGAGACAGCAGGATGATAGTTTTGATATGCTGGTTGAATTTGGGTCTTTTTGTTAGAGCAATGCTGTGTTAGTTCCTGTAACTGTTAGACTGGTCAAAACTTGTTCTTGACTTTAATGATACACACAATCTCATATCACAGTTCATCTGTTCATTACATCCAGATGAACTGTTTATTCTTTTGAGATTTTCTCACCTGGACTACTGAGCATGCATCATCTCATTCTTAGGTACTCTCAGTGTCTGGTTATCACATTAATTAAACAATTTATTTTAACCTAATGGTAGTAACATTTTAACAACTAGCTCAATCACATCTTAAACAACAAATAACTGCAAAAACACTCTTTCAAGTAAGATGGTTTGTTTTATTCCAGACTGCAATCCAGAGCAGGGGTCAGGTAGCAGACAATTAGGCTTAACCAACTGTCTGATGGTAACCATGTATCTTAAACCTAAGCTAGGATTACTTAACATTAGATCGATGACAAACAAATCAGTGATTATAAATGAACTAATCACTGATAAACACTTACTCACACTCTGTCTTACTGAAACCTGGATTAGACCAGATAAATATTTAGCCTTAAATGAAGCCTCCCCTCCTGGGTACAGTTATGTTTAACGCCCTCGTCCTAATGGTCGTGGAGGAGGTGTAGCTACAATTTTTGACAAAGATCTAGTTGTTTACCGCCTACTCACTCTCTTAGACCAACATGAGTAGCCATCATAGGACGGTAACTGGTATCCCCACCAAGTTCATATCTTGGAATGTCAAAGGGGTCAATAACCCGGTTAAAAGACAAAAAGTGATGTCTCATTTGCAACAGCTGAAGGTAGATGTAGCATTTCTACAAGAAACCCACTTATGTAATGAAAACGTTGCCGGCCTCAAACGAAGCTGGGTTGGTCAAGTGCATCATTCCAAATTTAATGCAGAGGCGAGAGGGATGGCTATATTATTAAACAAAAATATTTCCTTCCACTCTCAAGAAGTAATTAGCGATCCTAACGGGCGATATGTCATTGTTGTTGGACAACTCTTTGCCAACCCTGTAATTTTAGTGAACTTGTATGCACCAAACTGCGATGACAGTAAGTTTTTTGAAAAACTATTTCTGTCAATACCCAAGATTGATAATGGATATCTCATAATAGGGGGGGATTTTAATCTTGTGTTGGATGTCACTTTGGACAGGTCGTCAACTAACCCCCAGAGTCTTTCTAGATCAGCAGGGGTTGTGAATGATTTCATGTGCCAGTGTGGCCTTTCGGATGTTTGGCGGTTTCAGTTCCCTCATACTAGAACTTACTCCTTTTTCTCGAATGTACATCATACCTACACTCGTATAGACTACTTCCTACTTGATAACAGGCTTCTACCCAAGGTCAAGACTTGCTCTTATACCAGTATTGTTATATCAGATCATAGCGCCTTCCAATTTGACCTGGATCTCCCAAATCGCCCTCCCCTAACAGAATTTGGAGACTCAACCCCCTCCTACTATCGGATGAGAAATTCGTAGAGTTTATTTCATCTCAAATTGAACTTTTCCTAGAGACAAACACCTCCCCTGAGGTTTCATTTGCCACTCTATGGGAGACTCTTAAAGTATACATTGGTAGACAAATCATAGCTTACTCCTCTACACTTAAAAGAGAAAATATTCACAACTACATGAAATCTCCCAACGAATACAAGATATCGACTTGAAATATGCTCAGAGCCTGACCCCAGATCTTTTCAAGGACCGCCTGAGACTACAAACTAAATTCCACCTTTTATCCACTGATAAAGCAACACGCCTTATCATGAAAGCCAAGCATAATGTTTACGAATTTGGAGACAAATCAAATAGGCTATTAGCTCTGCAGGCTCGTCAGGCAGTGGCTGCCCGTTCAATTACAAAGGTCCGATCACACACAGGAGAAATACTGACAAATCATGATGACATAAATAAAGCTTTTTCTCGATTCTACTCCGACCTTTATACATCGGAATGCAGTGGTGATTCGGACCGCCCATGCAGTTTCTTCGAAAACCTGACAACTCATAATGTGTCGGAGGACCAAAACACTAAATTGTGCGCAGACATTTCGGTGTCTGAACTTGTTACAGTTATTAACTCCCTGCAAAACAATAAGTCGCCTGGCCCTGACGGGTTCACGTGAGAGTTCTATAAGAAGTTTGCCCATCTACTAGCTCCAACTCTCCAAACTATGTTTAAGGAGGCACTCTCTCTCGGTATTCTTCCTTTGACATTGAGACAGGCATCAATCTCTCTATTGGCGAAGAAAGATAAAGATCCGCTCCTTTGTACATCATACCGCCCCATCTCTGTTAAATGTGGACTTAATGTGGATATTATCCAAAGTGTTGGCTAGGCGCCTAGAGGGTGTGGGTCCCCTATATTATTTCACCTGATCAAACTGGATTCATTCAGAGCCGTCACTCTTACTCCAATTTGAGAAAATGATTCAATGTTGTCCACTCGGCCCAGTCAACGTGCCCCGAGGTAGTGATTTCGCTCTACGCTGAAAAGGCCTTTGATCGGGTCGAGTGGGAGCACTTATTTCTCACTCTTCAAAAGTTTGGCTTTAGAGAGGAGTTCATGGCCTGGATCAGGTTGCTTTACTCCTCCCCCCTAGCATCTATGGTCTCTAATAATACTCAGTCTGGTTAAAGTCTGTAAGGACTTTAGGGTTACAGCGGGGGGGCCTAGAGCTTAAAACGTCCCTTTACGCAGACGATCTGCTTTTATATGTTTCCGATCCAACTTCATCTCTCCCCTGCATTCTAGACATTTTGAATCAATTTGGGAAGATCTCCGGATATAAGGTGAACTTGCAAAAAAGCGAACTCCTCCCCTTAAACTTTAAGGCAGATGAAATTCCCTCTAACCTTCTCCCTTTTAAAAGGGCCCAAAATGGCCTTACTTATTTGGGAATTAAGGTCACTCGCTCCCTCAATGATACCTTTAAGAAAAATTTCATAGTTGTCCTTAACAAATGTAAGCAGGATATGAACCGGTGGGCTGCTTTGCCATTGTCAGTAGCAGGCCGTGCTAACCTTATTAAAATGATAGTATTACCAAAATTTTTATATCTTTTCCAAAATATCCCAGTTTTAATCAAAAACTATTTCTTTAAGACGTTTGACAAGACCATTATCTCTTTCATATGTTGGGAACAAACCGAGTCGCATTAGCAAGACTCGCCTCCAAGGATCAAAGCGCTCTGGAGGACTTGCGTTGCCGAATTTGATTTTTTATTATTGGGCGTGCAACATCCAGAAACTGATCCACTGGTTTAAAGACAATCCAATCGCAGATAAAGCAGACTGGGTGCAGTTGGAACTTTCACCATGCCGACATCACTTAGGCTCGGTGATTTGTGCGGCCTTACCCCTTATTAGCAATAACTTGAGCTAGAATACAATAGCTAATCAATCCATAAGAATTTGGGCTCAGTTTAGGAAACATTTCGGGCTACAGGGGCCTTCTATCCGCTCACCTGTTTAGTCAAATCACACGTTTACTCCCTCTTGTACTGATCCTGCATTCAGTCTGTGGTCTAACAAAGGGATCAAGTCAATATGTAACTTATACATAGAAGACATATTTATGTCTTTCTCTCAATTGTCCCAAACTTACGACTTAACTAAGACCCATTTCTTCCGCTACTTACAGGTTCGGAGCTTGTAATGTGTAATTTGTTTAGTGTTTTTACTGCATGAATGCTAGCATTGTGTTTGATACTGTGTAAAATGTGCCTTAGAATCTGTAATCCTCCAATTTTCCAAACATGTGGACGAGCACGTGCTTGTTTAGTTACTTCTGCCATGTTCCCTGTTGTGTGTATAACGTATGACGCAATTCAAATGAATTCAAGCTAATATTAATGTCTTTTCAGGTACATGAGTCATCATTGAAATTAATCTGAGGTATGTGGGCCTGTAAGATGCCATACAAAGTACAGTGTGTTATTATACTGTATTATACTAAACTGCATATGTTTTTTTTTGTTGTGTAAAGAACTGTATAGTTTATTAACAGGATTAGATGTTTAAAACACTTGTCTAACTTGAATATGAAATAAAAGCAGCGGAAAATTGACATTTCTTAAAATTACACCTAGTTTAGTACATATTTTGTACACTGTAGTTTCCATTCGCTGAAATATAATGCTGTTGATACTGACAAATTTTACTTTTTATGATGTAACATAAAAAAAACATTCTGTAGATGTCAAACTTCACAAACTCGCTTATAACATATGTACCATGCTAAGATCAAGGGTCCCCAAACTATTATGTCATTGAGCATAATTTAGTTATACTCTAATTGGTTTTTTTATTTGTTTTTTTGCTATCTTAGGATTTGGGCTATGAAATGGCAGTGTAAAATCTGCAACGCTTTGTGTACTACAAAGGGGAATCTGCTAAAGCATTACAGGCTACATCATTCAACATTTGGTCGTGGACAGCTCCAGCCATGTGTATATGACAGTTGCCCTTGCACGTTTAAAACACAGAGTGTCCTTCGCACACATTTATCCAGATACCATGCAGCTGAAGATAGTCCAAGACCTGGAGTCACAAGTGTTTTCAAGTGTTTAGTTTGTAGCGCTTATTGCCCTACAGAAAAAGACTACTTTCACCATATTGGAAACCACCTGAAGAGCCATGAAACAGTCTTTTGTGTATTTGAAGGATGCAAGTTTCGGACAAATGTATACAACACTTTTCTGAAACACAAAAGCAGAAAACATAAATTCTGTTCTTTGAGTGATTTTAAGCAAGATGTGTTTGAGAGTCAACACAATCAAACACTTGATCATTCTGATGTGCCAGAGGCCAGTGATGGTGAGGGCACAAATTTAGATTGTGATCCAGAATGTGCATCATACATAGTTCTTCAAAGAATTGGCTTACTTCTTCTGAAGCTAGAAAGCATTTATAATGCCTCTGCGAAGTGCATTGATGCCTTGGTTGAAGATCTTCAGTTCATTTCATCTTCAGCATCTGTTTCAGTTGTTAGAAATGTGCTTGATTCAACATTGAAGTTTAACAAATGCAGTGTTGACCAGGCCATTATTACAGACTTGGCAGAACAACTGTGCAACTTCCATTCCATTAGTACAGCACTTGGAGACTATGGTCCACTTGCTTCAACTTTTAAGAAAAGAAAGCATTTCAAGGTGTATTTTCAATGTGTTGAGCCTGTTGAATATATTCTTGATTCTGAAAAGAAAAAGAGCTTTCAATACATGCCTATTCTCCAAACCTTGCAGGCCATCTTGAAGAACAAAGATATTGCAGAGAAAACCTTGTCCAGACATTCAAACAGTATTGGACATATTAAGTCAATTTTCGATGGTACATTTTTCAAGCAAAATGATTTTTATTCTGGGGATGAAATAAGACTATCTTTGATCCTTTATGTTGATGACTTTGAAGTCTGTAACCCTCTCGGAACTTCAAGGAAAAAACACAAAATAACAGCTGTTTATTGGGTCTTGGCAAATGTGCAGTCCAAGTTCCAATCTGCATTAACATCAATACACCTAGCATTACTTTGCAAAGCTGTAGATGTTAAACAATTTGAAAACAAAGCAATTTTGGAACCACTCTTGAAAGATCTTGCAACTCTAGAACAGGAAGGGGTTTACATTTCCAGTGTGGGAAAAACTATTAAAGGAACAGTGCACTGTGTTGCAGCAGATAATCTTGGTTCACATTTAATTAATGGACTAGTTGAAAGTTTCACTGGGCCATACTTTTGTAGATTTTGTCTTGGACATTCTTCAAAGTTTCAGAAACATGAAGTGCGGACTGGAGTGTTTCCACCTCGGATGAAGGAGGACTATATTTCGCATGTGCAAACTGTGAAAGAGAATGCCAGTTTAATCCATTACTTTGGAGTAAAGAAGTCATGTCCATTGACTGAAAGATTTAATCACTTTCACTTTGTATCTGGGTACCCCCCAGATATAATGCACGACCTTTTTGAAGGCATAGTTCCAAGGGAACTAGCCTTGTGTTTTCGGATTTTTATCAAGAAGTACTTCAGTTTGACTGTGCTCAATGACTTAATCAGACACTTTCCCTATAAGGGCTCAGACAAAACCAACAGCCCCCAAGCAATCCCACAGAATTACATTTGTCGCAAAACCATAGGTGGAAATGCTCATGAAAATTGGGCCTTAATCCGTTTGTTTCCACTTATTGTTGGTTCACGTGTACCTGAGGGTGATTCTGCCTGGCAGGTACTTCTGACTTTAAAAGACATTGTTGAATTGGCGGAAAAACATGGGCCTTTGGTTGGTGTATGGACAATGCGCTTTGAAACAAAACACAGATTTTTTTAAGCCAATTGTGAGGCATACTAACAATTTCAGAAATGTGCTGCGGACCCTTTCTACAAAACATCAGATGATGATGGCATACCAAATGCATACAGATGTGTTACGAGATGTGGTGGTTTTATTTAAGGACCCAAGTATGCAGGATAAGTATAATATAATATAAAGTATAATAATAATGGGGAAATAATATAGAACAACTAAAAACGGATGAAGAGCAAAGCGTGAGACTCCTAACATAATGAAACTGAAAGGATAAAGGGGCGCGCCGAGGTTGCGTTCCAATTGGGAGCAGCACGCGACCTAGTCACGAGAGGACGCCAAAGCGTCAGTCGGGGCAAGCGTGCATAAGGCACGGTTGGGAGGTCTCTTTAATGGCGAGGCACGGAGGTAGTCCAAACGCCAGGGAGCGAGCGTGAGCTCGAATGTGCATGCAATTATATGAAAGCC
>JAUZSU010000947.1:36443-53450 GCA_034780255.1 Parotocinclus maculicauda
ATTAAGGGAACAGAGCCTCGGATGGCAAGGAGCTATATAGCGTATGGCTGCGTCATCCGATGGTTCACAGCTGTGACTATTTTGCTATTCGAGCTCGAACTACGCATGCGCGAAGGGAATATCCAGTGCTTATGCACCGCCTCTGGCGGTCAGTAGGGATGAAATAGAACCATCAGTATCTGATGTGACCACCATTTGCTTCAATTGTGGTTTGTGGAATGCTGGTCCACTCCTCTTCAATCTCTGTGCGAAGTTCCTGGATATTGTCAGTAACTGAAACACGTTGTCGCATAATCGCCGATCAAGAGCATCCCAAACATGCTCAATGGCTGACATTCACTTATTCATTTACCCACTAAATGAGTATGTACATTTTAGAGTGGCCTGTTATTGTGGTCAGCCTAAGGTACACCTGTGCAATAATCATGCTGTCTAATCAGAATCTTGATGACACATGTGAGGTGGATGGGCTATATTGGCAAAGGAGAAGTGCTCACACAGATTTAGACCAATTTGTGTACAATATTTAAGAGAAAAAGCCTTTTGAGTACATAGAAAAAGGATTTGAGAAAAAAAGATCTTTGAGTTTGGCTCATGAAAAATGGAAGCAAGCACAATCAGCACGGTGGCTCCCAGGTTCAAACCCAGGGTGGAGCGACCTGGGTCCTTTCTGTTTGGAGTCTGCATGTCCTTCCCATGTCTGCATGGGTTTACTCTGAGTACTGCGGTATACTCCCACAGTCCAAATACATGCGTGTTAGGTTGTTAGGTCACTCTAAACTGGAATGGATTTGAGGGCATAGTGGCCTGTCCGCTTAGCCAGTAGGTTGGTGTTAAATGGCTAAAACACCACTTTAGTGGTGTGACTAGTAATGTCTGCAAGGCATCTGGCAGACTGGTCGGTCAAGGTTATATATATTTTTCTGATCACAGGCTAAAGACATATATCACTTTAATTGATTACTGTTATTAGTAATGTTATGTAGTTTGTACACTACCATTTATCCAATTTAATTTTTTATTTTTATTTTACAGGGTATCTACAGCTGCATCCATGGTGTTCAGATTGAGGAGAATAAATCAGGCCTCAACTCCCCATCTGCCACTATGAACATGAACATGAACAACACACACTCTAACATCCTTCGTCTGTTGCGCACAGCCAAGAACATGACCGCAGTGCCCGGAGTCAATGGCTCTCCCCACAGTGCTTTGGACTATGGCCACCGTGAGTCGGCTGTCTATGACATCAGCGAACATCGGCGCAGCCTGGCCGGGCATTCTGACTGCAAGCCCCCACCTCCATATTTGCCCGAAGACAATATGTTTAGCGACTATGTGAGTGATGTGGAGAGGACTTTTGGGAATTTGCACCTGAAAGACAGTAACCTCTACCAGGATCATTATCTGCACCACCATGGGGGCACGGGCTCCGGACTGGCTCTGGGTATGTCGGGTCCCTTGCCTAACCGACCTCGTAGCTTAGGCAGTGCCAGCTCATTGGAGGGGGGGATGTACGATTGTGACAGTTTAGGGGGAGGGGTAGCACCCATCTTTACCACCCAGCCCCGCCAGTCACTGACACACAGGAACAGGGAAAAGTTTGACCTAATTGCAGGCCATCCCACCCAGTCAAGCTTCAAGTCTGGCCTGCCTGATCTTTATGGAAAGTTTTCCTTCAAGTGTGGGGCATCCAGTTCAGGGTTTATCGTAGGACATGACAGATACTGTGGGGGTGGAGGGGCAGGATCAGGAGGGGATGACGGGAATATTCGTTCAGATGTGTCGGATATTTCCACTCACACCGTGACATACGGCAATCTTGAAGGCAATGCCAAGCGACGCAAGCAGTACAGGGACAGCCTGAAAAAAAGGCCAGCATCTGCCAAGTCACGCCGGGAGCAGGACGAAATTGAACTGGGTTTCCGGAGGCGCACCCATCACACCATTCACCACCACCACCACCATCATCCAGTTACACAAGGGCACCGTTCAGCTACTCCACCCGTGGAACGTAAAAGCCAGAGAGGGGGCAACTGCTCTTCGTACATGTTTCGAGACAAAGACAATCTAAGGGACTTCTATGTGGACCAGTTCCGAACCAAGGAAGGGACATCCCAGTGGGAGCACATGGATTTAAGTGATGCTCCAGCAATGGGTGGAGGGGGAATGGGTGGGGTCAACAGTGCTGGTGGTGGGGGAGCGTGCACTAGCTTGGTTCCTGTGGACGATTTCTTGAAAGGTAAATCCAAGAAGACAGAGTGTAAGGGTGGAGTGGGAGGATCTCCTGGGCAGCAGGGCCATGCATGCTGGGAAAAGAATATTGGAGGGGTGGGTGGGTTGGCCGGCGGGGATTGGGAATGCCGTAACTGCCATGGTGGTGGCAACAAGCCTATTTGTATGCATGGGGGAGGAGGGGGTGTTGGGGTATCAAGTGGAGGAGGTGGAGGCAGTGGTCAAACCTCCAGCCGCCCAAACTCAGCCTCCTGCAAGCGTTGTGATTCGTGCAAAAAGCCAGGAAACTTGTATGACATCAGTGAGGACAACCACCTCCTCCTGGATCAGACAGGGGGCAAGTTTCCCTTGGAGAGTGGGAAGGGAGGTGGAGGGGCTCAAACCCAAGTACAGAGGCGCAAGTTTGGCCCAGGGGGCAGGGTTTTGCGAAGGCAGCATTCTTATGACACATTTGTAGACCTGCAGAAAGAAGGCTCAGGCAGGATGGGGGGCTCAGGGGGGTTCGGAGGTGGTGGAGGAGCATCCATGCTCCCTCAACCGCGGAGTGTGAGCTTGAAAGACAAAGATCGCTACATGGAAGGTCCAAGCCCCTATGCCCAAATGTTCGAGCGGTATATGGGAGGGGAGCGGGAGACTACATTTTTTGGGGCTGAGGAGCGGAGTAAGGGAGGGGGCTCATCTTTTAGCTTGTTCCGTGGGGGTGAGGATGGGTTGCATCGTCGTTCGATAGGTGAGAGGGACATGAGGGACAGGGATAGAAGCATGATGGGAGGAGGAGGTATGGGAGGTGCCCGAGGGGTTGGGACTTACTCCTTGTCTAAATCTCTCTACCCAGATAAGGTGAACCAGAACCCATTCATCCCAACCTTCGGCGATGACCAGTGCCTATTACATGGCGCCAAATCATACTACATCAAAAAGCAGCAGGCACAGCCGCAGCAGCAACAGGTGCAACAGCAGCAACAGCTCCTCAACAACAACCGGGCTGACTTCCGAGGCTCCATGGGGGTGACTTCTTATTTGCCGGCCTCTGCCTCTGCCGGGGTTTTGTCCAACGTTGGACCTCGTTTTCCCAAGGAGATGTGTATGGGTGGGCAACTCAGCAACCACCATGGAGGGGCTGTGGGCAACAACAAGTTGCTATCAGCAAGAGATGGGCTAGGGATGGGACAAGGACAGAGACCATTTAATGGTTCCAGTAATGGACATGTATATGAGAAGCTTTCCAGCATTGAATCTGATGTCTGATGTTCAAGGCAAAGATGGAGAGAATGAGGACTGAAGAGCTACAAACAAGAAGGCTGCATATTAAGGTAATAATACAGTGTCTACTTTGCAGCTTCACATTCAAAACCAAGAAAGGAAGCAAGAGACACTGATTTGTGCTGGATACAGTTGGATGGGGTGCTGCTGGAGCACTGTAAATAGAGAACAGGGAACAGGAGACTAGAGAGTGATGACCTCAGCATCTCCCTCTATTTTATCCTATCCAGTTTTTCTTATCCCTTCTATTTTTCTGCTCCTTATACCAAAACACAGAGTATGATCCAGCTTAAATACAAAAGACAAGGTGCAATCACGAAGGGAATTTGCATACTTTCTTGAAACAACAGGGTAAACCTTACAATAATTGTATTGATAATGCTGTTAACATTAATATTATTAGATGTTCAGTTTGGGCTTGATTTTTGGATGTTATCTGCTGTTTTATCTTTGTACCCTGCTTACGATTCTTTGTTAGCACAATGCTTTGTAGGAGAATTCTTATTTGATCACAGGATTTCGTTTGATCTTATTTGTTAACTGAGCTTGCATTGTCTTACATCATCATGCAAATCTGCATTCATTCATGGATCACCCAGGACAATGTCAAGCTAGGAGAAATGCCACCAAACTTGTATTCCTATTATTTGTGTTTATTTTATATATTGAGTGCCGTAAAGTTATATGGAAAAGGCATGCATTGCAAAGTACTTCAGTCATAATTTAGATGTGCTAAAGAACATGTATGATTAACTCCTTTAATGGCTTTACAATTTTTATAATGTTGCACAAAAGCCAGTGGAGCATTGATTTAGTACGCAGCACGTTGTGTGCCTTACCAGGAGTCCCATAATTCAAATTGTACAAGTCAAATCACTATGGCAACTTTCTTTCTGGTCACTGTTATTCACTGTTATTGCAAGGTCCAACTAGGCCAAACAAGATGAATAGTATGATTACTTGGATGTACATCTAGAAAATTGTGTTAATTAGGTATAAACTAAATTTGCACCTATAGTTCTTAATCATACATACATACATACATACATACAAAATAAAAACATAAAAGGAGAATTGCAGTTCTGTGCACAGTACACGACTAAACTACAGGGAGACAAGTTAAACTGCTTGTCCGTTAAATATCAATCAAGTCATTATTTCTTGAGGATATTCCAGTCATTGACCCATGGCTTTGTTTCCTCAAACTGTCTTTAGTCCATGAGTATTTTTGTACAAACTTACTCCTTAGGGAAAGATTTAACAATTAGGGAGTTGTGTGTGATAAAATACCAGAAGAGATCTTTATCTCAAAATCTGCTTGTATTTTGTAAGTGTAAATACCCTTTTTCACACTGTACAGTGAGCAGATAGCAAATATGTAATATTCAGAAAAGTGTTTTACTAAATTGGAATATTTGCACTCTTTAACCTGGCTTTTAATATTGAGTACTGAACAATGTCCAAATTAGAATATAATGATTGGCTTTAAGGCATACAATTATTATTATTGTTTATATAACAGATGTGGTTTTATTTAAGACACACATTCCTCTGTAAAATGTAATTTATTTAATTATTTATTACTGGTTACTTACTCTAGCTTAATATTTTTATCATTATTTACATACATAAATTTTGCCACTTTGTACAACCGAGAATATTTGTAATTTTTACAAATAGTCATGATTATGCTTTTGATTCCAGTATTTTTCCTGGTAATACTATATGGAAATGGCCAATTACCTTCTGCATAATGATCATTAAGTCCCAGATACATGACTTTATTTTTAATATGTGCAATATTTACTTTTGATTAACACCATCTTCAAAACCACAAATGAACACTCTCCTGGTAGCCTGATAATTCTACCTAAATATTATCTGTATAACATTTTATATGTGAAATATACATTTGATCTGTTCAAATTTTATAAATCTAATATCAGCCAAACAGATTTTCAATTCAAGCACAATGTTTATAATATTTGTTTAGTAGTTACTGTGTATATATCTATTTTGTGGACTGGAAGACAAACATCAGTTTTATTGCCACATTTCTTGATTTCTTTGCTAAAGTTGTGTGAGAGTTTGTGAAGCTGTAGGTACATTGTGAGAGACATGCATGCATCTTTCTTTCTATTTTACATTACTGCTTTTAGATAATTCAAAGACCCTGTTTTTTATTTCTAGTGTAGATAATTAAGTGTCTTTCTTTTGCTTAACTTGCACCAGTTAGTGCCACAACGAGTTATGAGGGAGAACATGTACATATTTAAACCATTCGGGCATGATGATGGATGTGCTAGTGGAAATTGACATGGCATCATACTGTGAAATAGGATAAATCAAACATTTCACAGAGGGCACTATTATTTCCTCTGTCTAAAGTTTTTATTTATGACACAATTTATCAGGTTCTAACCGTGAATATAAATAACAGTTTATTTTTATTCCTGTGTTCTTAGGGCTACTTTTGTCACTTGAAGCATTTAAAAGGTCTCATTGCAAAATCGGTTATTTGCATGCTTGACTTTGTTACAGTTTTTATGTATTTTACTGACCTTTATTGAAGGTACAGTTTCCCTACAGTTCCCATCTGTGAAGTGTTTCTCATAAGAAAACCATAATGCAGTTTATTGCGTTTACAGAAAATTATTATGAAAATTATGTCGGTCTCTATGCATTCTGACCATCTCAGTAATTGTGGGAGACAGTGGATACATGACAGTAGTTATATATATTTATGTGACATTAGGTTGGCAAGAACAGATTGTATTTGCCTTTTTTTCCTTTGGATTTTCTACCTTTTTTATCACTCTCAGAGAAAAATATACTACACTATATGCGGTTAAAATCATATTTAAAGTAAACACGTCATATTCTTGAATGTACAATTGATTTTATTAATATATATAATGTATATATATGTAATGTGCATTTATGCATCTCCACTAATATATATTCTATGTATTAAAATGTATTTTGTACATTTACTACTATACAACCATTTTCACTAAACCTGCAATTTCACCACTATATATAAGCAAAATAGGGTCAAAATCAGCAAAATATTAAGCTTACAACACTGCTCAGAAAATTAGAACGGACAAAGAATTATAATAATAAATAAACGCAACATTTTTTGTTTGGCTTCCATTTTTCATGAATCTAAGAATCTATGTACATAATAGACCCTTTTCTCCCAAATATTATTTACAAATTGGTCTAAATCTGCGTTAGTGAACATTTCTCCTTCGCTAAGATAATCCATTAACCCGACAGGTGTGGCATATCAAGATGACAGCATGATTATTACACAGGTGTACCTTAGGCTGGCTACAATAAAACACCACTAAAATGTGCAATTTTATCACACGGCACAATTCCAAAGATGTCGTAAGTTTTGAGGAAGCTTGCAATTGCCATGCTGAATTGAATTGTATAATCGTTCTAAATGGCTTTTCAAATAATTTGGCAGTATATCCAACCGTCCTCACAACCGCAGACCACGTGTAACCACACCATCCCAGGACCTCCACATTCAGCATGTTAATTCCTAAACTGTCTGTCCAGCCACCTGGACAGCTGCTGCAACAATCGTTTTGCATAACCAAAGAATTTCTGCACAAACTGTCAGAAACTGTCTCAGGAAGCTCATCTGCATGTTCGTCATCCTCATCGGAATCTCCACCTGACTGCAGCCCGTTGTCGTAACCAAATTGAGTAAGCAAATGCTCACATTTGATGGTATATGGCATGTTGGAGAGATCTTCTCTTCATAGATGAAACCTGGTTTTTACTGTGCAGGGCAGATGGCAGACTGAGTGTATGCTGTCGTGTGGGTGAGCAGTTTGCTGATATCAATGTTGTGAACCGAGTGGCCCATGGTGGCGGTGGGGTTATGGTATGGGCAGGCATATGTTACGGACAACGAACACTGGTGCGTCTTATCAATGGCATTTTGAATACACAGAGATTCTGTGATGAGATCCTGAGTCCCATTGTTGTGCCATTCATCCACGATCATCACCTTATGTTGCAGCATGATAATGCACGGCCCCATACTGGGGATCTGTAAAACATGCCAATTCTTGCATTGCCATAGTACTCACTTAATCAACAGGTGAATATCACCCATTGAGCTTGTTTAAGATGCTCTGTATTATTATATTGCATTAACACAACAGCGTGCTTCAGATCCTGACAATATCCAGCAACTTCGCACAGAGATTGAAGAGAAGTGGACCAACATTTTACAAACCACAATCAACAACCTGATCAACTTTATGCGAAGATGATGTGTTGCACTGTGTGAGGCAAATGGTTGTCACACCAGATACTGGTTTTCTGACCTCCTGGACCCCCAAGACAGTAAAAGTAAACTGTACATTTTAGAGTGGCCTGTTATTGTGGCCAGCCTAAGGTACACCTGTGTAATAATCATGCTGTCTAATCAGCATCTTGATAGGCCACACATGTAAGGTGGATGGATTATCTAGGCAAAGGAAAAATGCTCACACAGATTTAGACCAATGTGTGAACAATATTTGAGAGAAAAAAGCCTTCGGTGTATACAGAAAAAGTCTTAAATCTTTAAGTTCAGCTCATGCGAATGGAAACAAACACAAAAGTGTTGTGTTTATGTTTTTGTTCAGTATAGAAAATGCACTCAGACCTTTGCCACTATTTGCTCATTACTGCTCATTGCTGCAGTGATCTATTGGGACCAAAAATAATTTATTGGAAACATGGAAAGAGTCTTCTTGAACACAAAGATAAATTTTTACAGTGTACAGTCTTGTAAGTCTTGTAAGATTTTCAGTATAATAGTTTTATTAATCTTTTGCATTCACTGCAGTATTTTAGCCACTACTCCAGATTTTAAAATTAAAAACATAAAACAATGTCAAGTGATTTATTTAGAATTCGGCACATCTGCTCTTTTCAATACTTAGTCTGCATTTCTGTTCCGTTAATATAATTGTGTAAAGATTTCTCTAATAGTAAAATGCCCAAAAAACTGTTTATGTTAAAGCATTGGAAGAGTACACAAAGGTGCAACTTTGATAACGCAGCATTAATTAAAATATAGCAAATAAAGAAAATTTGACACAATACAATGTCATGTTATTGACTGATTTACATTGTTTCCTATCCATACAGTATTTTTACTCTGAGAGTGTAGACTGATAATTGGAGAGTAAGAGATGGCAGAAGTGTAGTAGCCTACATTTGATTTTTGCACTATGTGATTGTCTTCACTAACAAATAAGATTTGGCTGTGGATGAAAAAGTACCAACACTTAGTGATCACATGCTGATCAGCATTTGTCAATTGCCTTTTGAATTTCCCCATTGTATGTCACAGGTAATTTTAGATGTGCCTGAATTCATGCTTGATTACCTTTGTGTGGGTGTACGTGAGACATATCACAGCACACCCGAATTTTGCTGTAAATAATTAAATCCCATTTTCCATAATTTGTAATATATTGAATAACAGATACACATTAAGACATTGAAATTTGAGATACACTTTTGTTAGGAAGGATTTTACAACAAGATCACATGACCAAGGACAGGCTTCCACTTGAAGAGAAACAGAGGGCACAATGTTGGGGAAAAAATCATTAAGCCTTTGTTGTCCTTCATATATATTAATATTTATTATTCTCTTTTTCCTCTGTTTTCAATGCTTATTTTAAATGTTATTCGAAAATGACATATGTACAGATTGTGTAAATATGATCATATGGTTTCTCTTACTCCATTTTTGTATAGAGAGAGATTACCTGTGTTTAAGATTACAATAATAATTTAACAGGAAATTTCACAATAGTTAAGCTATTGAGAATACGGACACAGTATGTGTGAAATCTAAGTGCTAAGATATATTCTTCTGTCTCTTTGTACAAAACAGTGTTGACAATAAATAAAAGGGAGAAATCCCACGTTTTGTCTTTCTCTTTTTTAACTTCTTATTCATCATGTCTCAAAAAGAGTCAGGAAGATTCATTCAAGGTTGCCTCACGCAGGTTAAGTGTCTAGAAGATGAGGTAGAAGCCATTGCTGTTTTAGAAAAAAAAAATTCAAACACAGTTTTGAGCAGTAAATGGAATGTTTGATTGGTTGAGTGTGGAGTGAAGAATCATGATTTAAGTTGTACGTTGATGGTGTCGTCAAAAGTGCTGGTGAGAAATTGCGACATCTCCACAATGATTGAAGTCACATTTGGGGCAAGGATTTTTGGTCTTACATCAAACTAATCAGGAAATGTTTTTTAACCGCTGTTCAGCTGTTTCTGAACATTAACACTATCTGGAACTATATTGACTCACCTTTTTGTAGAAAAGTGTACCCACATTTTACTTAACAACTGTTACGAGATGTGGTGGTTTTTGGTAGGACCCAAGGATGCGGGATAGACGAAATCCAACGACGTATAATAATAATGGGCAAATTATATAGAAGAACTAAAAGGGTATTAAGAGCGGAGGAAAAGGCTCCTGAACAAAAAAACCCCAAAAGCATGAAATGGCGCGCTGCTGTGTTGCGCGAACTGATCGCGAGAGGGCACCGAAGCGCCAACGGGGCAGGCGTGCAAAGAGCACAATTTGGGACGTCTCCCAAGTGGCAAGGCACGGAGGTAGTCCGAACGTCAGAGGGCGAAGGTGAGTTTGGACGCGCATGTAACGTGGGGCGGCACTCTAGATGGGGCGTGTCTTATTTCGAGAGGGCAGCCAACTACAGTGAGGTTTGAGGCACAAAAGGCACCGAAGCACCAGGGGGCGTTGAGGACAAGTGACCCATTTAGGACAAGCAGCCGGCTGGAGTTGGGTGCCGACGACGGAGCGTGAAAGGCTTTTCATTTATTGAAATGTTGAAAAAACATCTTCCTCAAAGAATAGTTGTAAGGTATATGCATATTTCTTTCTGTGTACTGCATAATATCATTAACCAATTTAAGAGTTTAATAATATCATTAACCAATTGAGTTTCAGTGCTAAAGGCCAAGGGCGCAAACTTAAACTGTGGTCTGTGATCGCCAATACCCCAGACAGCACTACTTCAACAAACATCAATCATCAATAGCTGGTATAACCACCTGAGGGAGGGATTACTTTGTCAAGTCTTTTTTAAGCAATGTAATACATAGTTACATTTACAAATGCCATGGGATATAATTTAAATGTGTATTGTGGTCAGAAAGTACACTATTCCAGTTCTTTGCAATTGCAATTCTATGATGGCAGCATTGATGAAGAAACGTACAGAGAGATTTTAGAGTAACATGTTCTGCATGGCTAGAGGGAATGGGCTCTGCCTGCAGTCCTAATCTGTCCTTAACAGAGAACATGTGGAGAATTTTGAACAAAAAAAGAGGATGAAGACCCTGTACTGTTGCACACCTTAAGATGTGCTTTTATGGAGAATGGGGCAAAATGAAACCTCTTATTGCACCCTCAACTTACATTGGTACTTTGTAGTGCTTGGGCCAAGGTATGGTATTAGTAGCAATTCGGTGCAAGGTACCTGGGGAAAGATGGTACTATATTCCCCCATAAGGGGAGTATAGCATAAGATCAAAAGGTCTGAATCAAATTAATTGTTGTTAGAGACACATTTTTGTGTGAGTGTCTCTCCTTTCCTTAATACGCTTTGAGCCTTTTCGGTTTAGTGATGTCTACTCTGTTTGCAGGGGCGATGCAAGCTTCCACTTATTTATGAGCGGTACTACTACTGATTGGGCATCTCTCTTGCTGCCCCTTTACTCCATTAAAAATGCTGTATACTTGTCAGTGTCTTTTCTTCGTTTATATGAGCCCGGCTTTTTGCCATTACTGAAGTAGTGGGTTTCAAATCCTTTATTGTTCTCAGAGCTGATGCCAGTTCGTGAATCGACTCGCCTCAATTGGCGTTTTTGGTTTTCACTTCTCTCGCTTGCCACACTGCCATGTCAGTTATTGTTCACTGATTAAACCTGAGCGTTTACAGTGTGTAGTTTACTTTTTGCTCTTTAGTAATGTCCCCTTTTTGCGTCGATTGTTTGCCCTTTATAGTTCGCCCTTTGCTTTCCCGCCAAACAATGTAAGTTTATCTTGGTCTAATCAGACCACAGGGTTTGGTTCCAGTAATCCATGTCCTTAGTCTGCTTGACCTCAGCAAACTGTTTGAGGGCTTTCATGTGCATCATCTTTAGAAAAGACTTCCTTCTGGGACAATAGCCATGAAGACCAATTTGATACAGTGAGTGGCGTATGGTTTGAGCACTGACAGGCTGACACTCCAACCCCTTTAACTTCTGCAACAATGCTGGCAGCATGCCTACGTCTACATTCAAAAGCCAACCCCCGGATATGACACTGAGCATGTGCACTCAACTTCTTGGTTGACCATGGCGAGACCTGTTCTGAGTGGAACCTGCCCTGACAAACTGCTGTATGGGTTTGGCCACCGTTCTGCAGCTCATTTTCAGGTATATTTTCACATGGCCTAGGCCATCTTTATGTAAAGCAAATTTTAAATATCCAGTAATCTTTGTAAGCAGTATATATTGACATGCTCTTTGGTATGGTACGGTGCTTTTTTAAACCACTGTTTAACAGCAGTGTGAGTGACAACAGCTGTGGAAACAGTGGTTGCCATGGCAACGTCTGGTGCCCTGTCGCAGGACCACCAAACAATTTCAGGTTATACATGTAAAATCTTGTTTCCGGGAGGTTGGCAGGAGTGGGTTGTTGGCTTGTGGAAAGGCAGGACATTTTTTTTCACATTTTTGCATTCATATGTGTGCTTTTCCGTACATCTCGTATCCCGTACATATTCTCTCTCTCACTCTCTCTATCTCCCTCTCTCTTTCTCTCGCACACAGCCACAATCTTAGAATACATTGCAACACATGTAACTATATCTTGACAATTAACTGTTACCTAGCAACTGGATCTTTTGAGAGAGAGAGAGATACAGACAGATATATACAGACAGCAAGTGAGAGAGAGAGAGAAATGTGGCATGTTCCTGGTGGATTGGATGCTACAATGAATCAACGCACAATGCAGAAATCGCAAGTGCAGCATGAGCTCAACACCCACACTATTAAACAAGAGAGAATCGTGGGGTGGGTGGGGAGAAGAGAGGAAGCAAAAATCAGACATGAAATGATTGCGTGTGTTGAAGAAGGTATGGACAAAAACATGAATGTGGAGACAGCAGTGACGGAAAAAGGTTGGAAGACCAATCATGTAAAGGAGAAGGTAATGGGCTCTGAGTCAAACACTAAAGATCATAAGATCATGGCTGGTCTTTGCAGAGAGAAGGAGAGAATCATGTTGCCGTAGAGACAGAGAACAGTATTTTAGTGTTTAAGTTTTAATTAGTTCATACAGGATACACACACACACATACACACAGGTGTGTGAGTTCAATTAGTCAAATTTTAAAACAAAGGTCAGTACATGGTTACTTATAATATCTAACCATCCAAAACAGAAAGCTTCATCACAATAAGTGTGTACGCTGTATTTTGAACACTAGGTAAATTCTGTGGTCTCAAGGGTTTATCATATATATTCCTCTATAAAACATTCCATACTAAAAACCTCACCCTTGCTCAAATATGCTCCCTGGTAAGTTGCTTTATTGTACAGTGGTGCTTAAACAATTGTAAAGCTTTTAAGATTTTCTTGATTTCTGTATAAATATTACCTAAACATCCATTTTTTTTACAAGACCTAAAAGTTGAAAAAAAAAAACAATAAAACGAATTATTAATTATCTAATGTTAAATGTGTAAGTGATGTGAGTATGTGAGTGTACACCCAATTGTATTTAAAGAACATGGATACAATCAATCTACAGTCAGTATCCCTGTGTCATTTGTTTCATATTGTTGATGGGGATTAAGATATGAAGTCTTATACATATACGTATAGGTGCTTCATAGTAATATACAACCACAAATCAGAAAAAATATCTGATAATATGGAAAGTGCAAATAAAAAAACACTGTGTCTGGGTATGCCTTAAATCTATTTTACTTAAATGTAATTGCCTACAGTATTAACACATAATATTTCTATTGTCAGGTCAACTTCATAAAATTTATTAATGTACCTGAATACCCATTTCTGCATTTCAGGCCTGCAACACAGTCCAAATAAAATTTAGGATGGGGGAAATTTATGACTAGTAATGAGGTAAAATAGTATATAACTATGTGAGTTCAAACAGGTGATGTCAACAGGTGGTTGAAATCATGATTTGATACAAAAACAGCTCTCACAACAGGCTGTGTTTTTAAAGAACAGATCTAGAGGATCTCCAAATTGTCAATAAATATGTCCGAAAATTATCGAAATGTTAAAATACAATGTAAAGATTGGAAGGGATTTTCATATTTCTCCTTCTATAGTGGATGGTACCATTAAATGATTCAAGAAATCCGGAGAAATTTTAGTGCATTAAGGGTAAAAGTTGTGTAGATAGCACTGCATCAATAACCACCATTCATCAATACCTGATAAACACATTTGCAAGCACTGCAATATAGGAGTTACATTCACAAATGACACTTAAAGCTTTAGTGTGCAAAAAACACGCCTTACGTTACTTATGTTACTAGATTGTGTTGGTGTTGGCAAAGTTACTTTACTCTAGGGCAGCATTTATGTAGTAAAGTAAATTGAAACTTCAGAGCAACACATGCTGCCTTCAAAACCACATATTTTCCAGTGACGTCCATGCATTTTTGAACAAAACAATGCAAAACCACATGCTGTACACAATACAAAGGCATGGTAGCAGAATAAGAGGGTACGAGTATCTGACTCCCAAAGAGAACATGGGGGTAATGGAAAGAATAACAAGTAAAACACTTCAACGCTTTCTGTTCCAAAACATATTTTAAGTGTTGTGAGAAGTCATGGCAACATTTCAAATTGGTAAATGCTTTCCTTAAATGCAGGAATGGCTGTAGCAAATGTAAAAAACTGTTTTTATTTTACATTTTACCATATTTACCATTTATATTACCATTTATCTTATTTTATATTATTTATGCACATTACATTTTAGAAAAGGCACTGTATCACACTTTGGCATTTTGCATACTTTAATATTATGTCACAATTGTCTGGGACTCTGATTACTGATTGTCTGATTACTGCTTTCTCAGCTATTGCTGAAGGTCTAACCTCAGGATCAGCCCCTAAAGATCCTAAGGCAGCTACATGCTGGCAACAAAAACATCTAATTAGCCCCAGGTTCAGAGAGAGCCTGGTGAGGTGGCAATGCTGGTGAGCTGGCAGTCAGGCTTGGGTCAGAGGGATTACTGAAGTTGGGGATGCACCCTTAAGGCAAGATATGCATAGGGAGGGGCAAAACATGAAATATTTTAAATCAAATTGTATATCCCAAACCTAGGAGTAGGACCCCAATGGAAAGCTAGATCCTCCTAAGTCTCTTCCTTTTGCCTCTCTCATTCTGACTATCTCTAAAAATGTTCTCCTTGGAGACTGTTTTAAATGCCTCCTCTCTTATGGCTACTGCTGTGACATCAACAGCACTATTGAGAGACCATCTTTCTATTTTTGCACCTGGTACTGAACAGGTGAACATCACACTTCTGCTTGGCCCTGGTAAGACTGAGTGGGTGGCCGCAGGGAACAACAGTCAGTTACTGAATCAACTCTTCTGAACATCCAGCTGAATCTAATCAATCGGGTGAGCCAAGGTCAAGAAGCTGATCCACAGTGTGATAGCTCTTGTAGTAGAATCCAGTCAAGCTCATTCTTTCTTATCCTGCTGGAATTCTAGCATGCATTGCCATGGGTAATGCCCTAAAAATCTCTAAACTGGACAAAAATGTGGGTAGTGGTGAGGAGACACTTGGAAATTAATCAGCATAGGAGACGAAAGATTCCTGCTCTTGAATGGCAGTTGTCTGACTAAGTGCCCTCCTGCCCAGCCAAATGATCATAAAGGCCAATTGCAAATTTAAGCACACTTGTGACCATCTCACAGCAACTGAGTTCTGTAGATATGGGCCAGGTTTTTAAACACTTAAAACTGTTACACTGCAGTTGGAGTGCATTTCAAATATGAAATTTTGTGATCAAGTTGGGTAAATTAATTGAGGGCTAAATGTTTATACAGATGGACAGATTTAAGGAGCCAGGAACTGTAAACCAATAACATGGTTTCAACAAGTTTTCAAATTTAGTAGAAAAAAAGCAAATCCTGGTCTTAGTAGCATGTTGGTTTCTAAGTAGGACAAGAGCCTTCAGTCTTCTCAGAAAGTGCCCTCCTGATTTTGAAACATGTTGCTAAAGCTGTTTGACAGTAAGCCATGGCACAGTGTTGGCGTTTAATTTTTTTTTCTGAAAGTTGTTTAATGGAGAAAAAGGTGAGAGCAATGGTGCAATTCAGCCAAGCTCTTAGTGAAA
This sequence comes from Parotocinclus maculicauda, assembly GCA_034780255.1. Taxonomy (NCBI): domain Eukaryota; kingdom Metazoa; phylum Chordata; class Actinopteri; order Siluriformes; family Loricariidae; genus Parotocinclus; species Parotocinclus maculicauda. Next base: position 52,385 of record JAUZSU010000947.1, read on the forward strand.
CTTAAAAAATATTTTTTATTAACTTTCTGAATGTTTAATTATGGCAGGGCACAATGTTGATGAACTCTCTTGTTGGGTGAAAACCTATACAGGAAGTATGAAACATATTTAAAGTCTTATATGTTTAGCATAACGCATTCTATACTGCTGTTAGTCTATAGATTGCCTGCATACTTTGTATTCTAAGTCTTTCAAATTACAAGCGATGAGATCAGAACAGATCAGTGAGTGGCTGAAATACACAGAGCAATAATAAAATTTTTTGCTGTATCCAGTGCATTTAGTATATTTTGTCCTTTACCATTAATTATCTAATATAAGATAGGTCTTGTATTTTAATGCATTTGGTCTTATGAAACCAGTCTGGCCTTGTGGATATTAAGATCTTTTTGAATGGCATTGCAATTGCAGCATTTACCACAGATTGCACAGTATCCTGATTAGTCCTTAATTAAAATATTCAGCTAAAAGGGGAGACATGCCCAATTATTTAATCATATCTCGTCAAGAAGCGATGGATCGCCATTCAGGATTAGGTTTATTAAAACTACATTTTACTTCAGCTGACACTTTTCTGATTTTAAAGCTTTTAAGACTGGAAGCATTCAACGGGCTTGTCAGGCCAGAGACCCAGAATTACACAAGGCCGCCACCATGTGGGTATTAGGGCATATTACTTAAATAAATAATAAGCATTAGTTGCTTTGAGTATAATGGCTTTGCACAAAAAAAAGAAGTGGCCCCTTGGCAGAGCTGTGATTTAAACTCACAACCTTTTTATTAGTAGCCCAGAACTTACATACAGGTGAGTATACAATTACTGACTGTAGTTCTAATGTATTCACAATATTTAGTATCTGTCAGGGAATTGTGACCGCCATTGGACCTCCAGAGACCAAATAGTATGTGGTTGGTGTACTATTCTTAGTAAGATATTTTAACTGTGTACACTTGTAAGCCTTTTTTACTTAACCTACCTTTGTTATACAGTTTGTCTATGTCTATTTAGAGATTATAGCTCACCTGTTTCCATTAACAACTTGGATTAATCATCATTAACACTTCA
>JAUZSU010000948.1:0-18858 GCA_034780255.1 Parotocinclus maculicauda
CAGTCACAGAACACAACCTGAACCGCAGACATGCTTCTCATGTATGAACCAGAGTAGCACAGCTGGTAGAGCATTGGTTTTTAGTGTTAACCTCTCTGGTTTGGGGTGTCAGTCCTTTGCTGGGCTGGATGGGAGCTGTTGTTGCAACAAAAGGGGATGATCCCCCTGTTCTGGTGTGCATCATGGCGATATATGATGCCATATACAGGACTCACAAAAATTTGAGGATATTTCACAATGAATATTAAGCAATTAAAAATAGAGGCATTATATTTTATTTCATTAAACAAGATCAAAAGAAAAGTAAATGTGAAGACAAAGAAAGTTGTTCAATTACGCAAATGAGATACAAACTCAATTATCATGATTGAGTATTAGGTGACATTTATGGGGGTGAACAGAAGCAAGTTAAACTGGATGAGAGTTCCACACATTGACTGTTCAGTAGGGTGTATGGTCACCCAAGATTGCCAACAGGATCAGATCATCCAGTAGCTCTTGTGGGATCCTCTTCATATTCATTTTTAAATATTTCCTAATTTCTGTGAGCAGTGTAGACCAAAGTTGCCAGTTGCATTTTTTAAACACCAGATGGCTCAGTCATACACTATGCTCCCATACACATGCCCTCTATTATGCATTTATAAACTTGATAAGGAAAAGATGAATTTAAGATTGAGAATGTTTGTTTACTTCGATTTTCAATTATCAAGATATTTCAAGATATTACTTAAATCTACATTTAGTACTTAACATAAAATAGTGCTTAAATTAGTTACATTTGAGGAAACAAAAGCATTTTTTTTCACTGTAACATTACTTAAAACTAATTTTTATTGCAGCAGATAAAATGTTATATAGTAGTGTTATTTTGAATTAAAATTCTTCAGAAATTAAATGTTATTTCATGTTTGGTGAATCTACAATAGAAAATGTTATTTACCATTTTAAACCTCAGTTTCAGTTCATATATTTTAATTGCAAGATACCTTGTTGTTTAAAACCATTCAAAGAAATCTGCATTGTTATAAATACAAAAGAATACAGAGAACCTTTTTTTAAACCTAAGAAGATTCAATCAGTAACTCCAAATTATGAATCAATTCAAATCATAAGCAGAGTGTATTGGTACACCCCTAGCAACGGACATTTGTGCCTGCTCGACACCTAACATAGCTGAATAGCCCATCTAAGCATTCCTATGGCTAAAAAGACAAAATGTATAGGCTTATAGATTTATGAACTGCAAGTCTTATGCACCTTACACATGCAATACATAGTATTAATATGCTTAAAGTACAGAATATCAGGACACCTGTCCCATTTTCCAAAGGACACACACTGGATTTTACAAGATTTTGCCAATACGATTAAATAACAGGATAGATGTGATCATTTAGTTCCTGGATAGACCACATTTAGCTCTGTCTAGGCACGTCCTTGAAAAAGTATAACATAATTTCCAAGCTGTTGCTATTTATTTGATTGCTTGTATTAGCAGATCATCTCTCTCATTTTATGTTCAGGGTCTGTCACAAGAGAAAGAGGTAGCCCACAGATCAGCAGCACTGCAGCCTTTACAGACCTCTGGCATTTGTATTTTTTTTGGGGGGGGGGTTAGAATGTAAAGTTCATATACAGTCTAATCAAGGTAAAATATTACACATCATGTAAGATTAGTAAGCTTATGATTTGGTGTCTGCAGTGTATAAAAGCTGTGCAAACAGAGGCATGCATGTGGGCGTGTGGCAGCTCATGCTTGCTTATTGCTGAACCATCACAATAGGTGCTTGCTCAAGGACAGCTTCTTTCTGTGTGGCTGAATCACAGCTCCCACGCTGATGGAGAAGCGCAAGATGAGCCTGAATCTCCCATCCTCCATCATCATCATCACAGCGTCATGCCAGGCATGATGAAAAGAGGAGGTCCTGTTGGCCGTCTGCTCTGTATCGCACATGCCTTTAGTTAGTATAATTGTGCAACAAAATGACATGCTTAAACATCAATTATATGGCATAATGTCTGAGCATATGGATATTAACCATGGTAAAGAATTTCAACAAAATGCAGTACAGGTGATTTTTTTTTACACTAAACTAAACTGTAGGTGTGTACATGTTTCTTTATTTACTGTACACAAACACCTTCGATAGAAGGTGGTGAACCCATGAAGCGCTGCAGATCCTTATGGTTGGAGAGGGCTGACCACTCCACCACTGCTCACGCCATGGTGGGATCTGCCCAAATCATGCATGGCTCGATGTTAATAGCCACAGTGTCCTTGTGGAATTGGCATTTCTCTGCCTTAACAAAGGGTCGGTTCTCCAGGACGCACAAGAGCACCTGTCGCATGTGCTTGGTTTGTGATCTGGAAAAGATCAGAATGTTATCAAAGTACACAAACGTTCAAAATGCTTGCAAAGAAGTATTCAAAGTGGCCCATAGGAGTGTTACACACAGTCATCCAGTCTTTATCGTTAATTGGTTGAGGGACTGCAAATGCGATGGATTCCATGTGGTTACCCCAAGAGTGTATCAGTGATAGAGGCCATTTGCGGGTCAGATCGATAGGACTCGACTGTTAATGGGGTAGGTCCTGATGGGAGAAACTGGAGGGGTTAAGGAACACTTATGTTTGATTTCAAAAATCTGATTGTTCTCAGCCCCTGAATCTACCAGGGTGAAGATCGACACTGGACCCCCTTAAGCTGAAAAGGTACCTGTAATAAATCCGTAAACACAGCGATCCGGACTCTCACATTGTCAGTCAATGGTTCTCATCAATAGTGACGTCGAATCGGTCGCCTCTGCTGATTCCACTCCGAGACCCGAGCGTGGCACAGCTGCATTGCTGTGGGTGAGTCAGGAGGAACGGGAGCAGTCTCCTCTGGGAAAACACATTACGGAACCTAGAGCGTACAGATGGTCTGCAATCAACAGCCTCAGCCAAGAAGTTCAGCATGGCTGTATGCAATATGTATATAGGGATGTATGCGATCCAGTCCAGCAGGGCAAGCACAGCTCTGGTTCCACTTTGTGCTTGCAGAAACCCAAAAGAAATGCTCTTCGTTGTGGCAGCAAAAAAATAAATAAATAAATAAATAAATAAATATCCAAATGACCAAGCACATGAAAACCACAGAAATAGCGCAAGTAATCAGTCACACACGGGGCCACTTCTTAAATGTGCGTGCTGATTGCTCTCAACAAGCTGCAGGTGCTGATGAAAATGAGCTGCTGTGATCTGATGGCTGTCCAAAAGGGGGCGTGTTGAGCACAGTACCCAATCAGGACCACAAGGTGCCGCCATAGCTGTAACCAGACTAAAACAGTCATTAATACGTACAACCACAATAGCCAGAGAAACAGGATGAAGTGAGACCTTCAAAGGGAGCACCCCCAACAGTATGTGTGTGTTAGAGAGACTGTGTGTGTGTGTGTGTGTGTGTGTGTACCAATCAGTGTGTGAAGAACACTGTCAGTTGCAATCAGAGTCAAATTGGAGTAAACTGTATCTGCCCATGAGCTTTAAATAAACTGCTCACAAAAATCAGGGGATATTTCATTGACATTTTTCTTTTTAAAATACACCCTAATTTTGTGAGCAGTATGAATTGGTAAAACAGCCAATTACATTTTTTCTTCTAATGGAACTTAAACTGGGTTTCTGTCCAGAACAAGAAGTTCCAGTTTAAGTATTGTAGGATCAAATGGTTCAATTGAATCATTGTTTGTGGCTGATCGGTAGGCATACCACATTACACAACTTGTACCACCAGTGACAAAACACTACAAAACCATACAGAGAATGGTCTGTTTTATTGGTGATAGTGCTCAAAACACATGTGATTGATGATTGATTAGACCAGATGAAACAGAGCCTCAATACATGAATGTGAATTTACAGGTAAGAGAGAATAACAGTTAGTGGGGATACACACAAAAGGAGTTCTACTTACAATAGGACAGGCACATATACAGTGGTGTGAAAAAGTGTTTGCCCCCTTCCTCATTTCCTGTTTTTTTTTGCATGTTTGTCACACGTAAGTGTTTCGGAACATCAATACAATTTAAATAGTCAAAGACAGCACAAGTAAACAGAAAATGCAATTTGTAAATAAAGGTGTTTATTACTAAGGGAGAAAAAAATCCAAACATAAATGGCCCTGTGTAAAAAAGTGATTGCCCCCTAAACCTAATAATTGGTTGGGCCACCCTTAGCAGCCACAACTGCAACCAAGCATTTGCGATAACTTGCAATGAGTCTTTTAAAGCCTTCTGGAGGAATTTTGGCCCACTCATCTTTGCAGAATTGTTTTAATTCAGTTACATTAGAGGGTTTTCGAGCATTGTGTAGAAATCCGATGTTTTAGGACATATTTATGCAGAAATGCAAGAAATTTTTAAAGGGTTCACAAACTTTTGAACACCACTGTAGCTCTAGCACAACATCACTGCTATTTGCTATCTAACAATAAATATTTTAAGTAAGTATATGGAAAGTTAAAAATGCATTAACAGAATTAATTCAGTTAAGTAGAAGTACTTGAAATGTTGTTTATGTACAATAACTGAATGAATATACTTGATAATGACTACTGACCTTATATTACCAAAAAACTGTTGACCCCCACAAATACATCCAAAATGATGTTCCTGCTACAGCAGCACTTATTCTTTTGAGAAGGCTTTCCAATAGATTTTGGAACATGAATGACAAGTCTGGAACTGCTGTTGGACAGAAAGCCCTTGCTCAATGATGGAATTGCAATTCATGTCAAATGTGTCTGATGAAATTAAGGTCAGGGCTCTGAGCAAGCCAGCCAGGTTCTCCACCAAAGTAAATAAATGTAATTAACTGACTGAAATTTACACAACATCAAATTCAAGAGAATGAAAATATGTGGACATATATTGAAAATCACCAAAGTGTACATTACAATCATGCCTTTTAGTATGTAAAACGTTTAAGATTACATGTATTTGTCACATTAAAACATGTTTTCTTAAGTCTTCTCAAGTCTATTCATAGGTTATTAACAAAGCAGAGGAAAACATGTGGCAATACCTTGATTCAAAGTTTAAGCTAACATTACCACAATAATGAACCATAATAACAGCTATAGTGTATCTTGACTGATAAATTACCTTGACTGGTTTGGGTAATCAGTTGCAAGGATAGTTTGAATGCTGCCAGGCTGGTTCTGTGGAGAGCTGAATCTCTTCCAAAAGCAAAAGATGATAATGGTATCAAGAAATAAATCAAGGCCAACACTGAATGCTTGTGACCTTCGATCCCTCAGGCGGCACTGCATTAAAAACCAACATCATTCTGTAACAGATATTACCACATGGGTTCAGGAACACTTCAGAAAACCATTGTCAGTGAACACGGTTTTCTTCTCCATCTACAAGTGCAAGTTAAATCTCTACCATGTAAAGTGAAAGCCATATATCAACAACACCTGGAGTGAGAGAGTAAGATAGGTGGGGGGTAGTCTTTCTGTTTATCTACATATTTTGCTTGTGTCCTTCACTCTGTTTCCTAATAGTTAGTGCTCTCACAGGACTAACACAGGTTAGGTGCATGTGGGTAGTGGATCATTCTCAGCACTGTAGTGACACTGATGCTGTGATGTGTTATTGTGTGGTATTCAAATGTGACTCGATCAGACACAGCAGAACTTTATGACACCCATATGTCACTGCTGGACTAAAAAAAAAAAAAAAAGAAAAGAACACCAACCAAAAGGTCCAACCACCAACATCCTGTAGGCAGGGGTCCTGTAATGGTGCAGTTTGTGAGTTTAAATTGTCTTGTGATTAAGCTGGTTGACCAGCATTCCATTGTCCAAAACATATGCAGGTCTTGGTCCTATGCTGTTTTTTAGAAGGAATGTCCATTTACCTCTATTAGCCTTAAAAAGTATATAAAAGTGGATTTAAATACTGAAGTATTATTTTATTATTTATTATATAGTTTATTTATTTACTTTTATAGTTAGCTTTTGATCACATATATTTAATCACTTAACTGACACAATGATGCTGATGGTTGTTGTTGTTGTGTGATCTTTGAAAGAAGTATATGTTTAAAAATGGCAATCTATTACCGTCAAATGCATTCATTTCGAAGTATCCTGCAATGTATTTATTTATTTTTATTTTTATCCTTAAGTTGTGCAATATATGTTAATATTGGGCTCTGTTCCTATGTTCCTGTTGCTGTAACAATACAATTAAGTTAATAAAGTTTTATCTATCTATATACCTATCTATTTGTCTGTCTATCTATCTATGCGCCTGTAACGGAACAAATACGTTATTGAGGCATTTCTCTTATAGAACCAGCAGGGGGCAATAAGAGAGAGGGCAGGCACAAGACAGAGCTTGATTTGCAAAGACACAATTAGCCTGCTGAGATCACAGATACTGTACCACTCAACCCTCCATATGTTGTTAAAATTATTGGAACGTCGTTAGACTACATAACCACAGTGGTGGAGTTCACCCTACAGAAGTACTGTATTATAGTGACGCATCATTCATTATTAGATGTCAGCATGCACGACTCTCCCACTGAAAAAGTAAGTGTACTTCATATAGAGCTGTATGGAACCAGTTACAAGTACACCACTTGAGATACACTAAGATACACAAACGTGGGACAAATCAACAACTGAATGCTTAAATGACAGCAGGTAACGATTAAACAATTCAGCAACACATGGGTTTTCTCTGACAGGTCCATAATATTTTATTATTATTATTATTCCTTCATTTAACATAAATCAAAATTTAGACAATACATCAATAATACATTATCATAAATATGAAACTTAAACATGCACCCCTCCCCATACACAATAATTTCAATACTTGTATATTATATGTGACAATAACATTTAAAAAATTCATAAATAGGACTATTTACAAAAGCATGTCAGCCGTGATTAGTTTCTCAACATGCACTCAAAATATAAAAATAGAAATCTGATTGCTTAGGTTTATATACAACATTTTTTTATAAATATAAAGACTACAAAATGTATTTTTAAAATACAAAGATAAATACACTCACAATGTGTACACTGTGTCCCAGCAAAAACAAAAACCAAGAAAATCCATACGATCATTTGGATAATTAGCATTCACAAAACACGTGACAAGCATAAATGCAACTTTAAGGACAATTGCAGGTCTCTGTTTTTTTAAATACCACTTTTCCCTTGTGTAGGAAATCATAATGTTTATTTATCTCTAGCTTTGCCGCACATCCTGTAGGAGTCTGTTGATCTCAGCAACAAGCTCACTGGCATCCATGATCTCACTGCGGCTCTCGCACCGTTTGCTATGTAGCACTGACTCTAGTTCATCCTCTTCATGGTTCTCAGGGATTTCCTCCATTGCTGGTAGCCATTTCGAACAGGATGCCGACATTGACAAAGGCGCAGTGAGAGGCTGACTTGCCATACTGGCAGACATGTGACTGGCAGGAGCATGGCCATGCCCTGGATTCTGGAAGTGTGTATTGGCAGCCCAGGCTGCTACACTATGCTGGTAGGAGGAGGTGGAACTTGCTTTACCTGGAAGGTGGCCTTTCCTCCTTTCTAGTGAACCTGCACCCATGGTACAGGCTGGCAATCCGTCAGTCTCATTGGTTTCAGTGTAGGCATCCAATGATGTAGGGAGGAGCCTTTGAAAGACACTGTTCATCTCTGATAGCAGTGATGTAGTTCCACAAATGTCATCTTTTTCATCGCCATCTTGCCCTTCCTCCTCATCGCTTTCTTTACCAAAGGTGGAGAAACTCTTCTTCCTCAGGGTGGAGTCACCTGCCATTGATGTTTCAGGAGTAGGATTCTGTTGAGGATCCTCACCAGGAATATATAGGTTGCTGCGGTAATCAGGCGATGCCGGAGATGTCAAAGGCGGCATCCAGCACTGATCTGAGTGGCCAAGTACGCGACACTCCTCCGTACAGAACTTCATTGCTACATGTAGGACACACAATGAACATTCATTTTAGATTCTTCAGAACATTGTCACACTGGCTTCCTTTAGATTCAAAGCCTTTCCAATAAGAATTCAGACACATTTGAAGCCTAATGTGGCTGCCTTTGTTTGAAACTCATGCTTTTCCTTTCAAGGCTTTTAAGAGACAAAATGCCAGTAGCTAATGTGGTGTGTTTTTCTACCGCTGCTGAGCTCCATTTAATTTTGTGAGAGCACTCACTGGCAAAAAAAGTATAAAACCTGAAAGACCAAATTAATTGTTTACTGCCGAACAATGGAATAAAAGCTTTCAGACTTTCACTGCTCCACTTTTCCTCTCCCTTTCTTACTTTCCTCTCCGTCATTTCTAAAGAATATATGCATCTCATACATTATTTCTAAAGAATGTATGCATTTTAGCCACTTAAATATGCACCCCACTGCTCTGTCAAATCCCAGCAACTTCATTTTGGGCCCATTAACTTTAAAAAAGTCGTTTATAACACATCATGCGGCTAGGAAAAACAAAATTTAAAGCACTTGCAAAACAGAGCCTCTGTAGGGCATTGATTTTGGGCTGCTGTCTCATGAAAGGCCGAAACCAAACATTAAACTTGCGGATTTACAGAAAAAAATGGTAAAGGGTTTTTTCAGAGGCCTGAACTCAAGAGCACTTGACTAATTAAGGCACACTGCTGTTTATGTTTCAGATCAAGGCTCCTTTTTCCATCTAAAATGATTCTGATTAATAAGAAACACACACTGTGTCCAGGTGCATAATCACAATAATAAGCTGGCAGTAGAATGTTTGTAGAAAAGTTTTTTAAACAGATGAAATTTCACATAATGAAATGGATGCCTTTGCTTCATCCCACTGTGCATTATGATGTGTAAGCTGCCAAAAGCTGCGAAAGGTTGGTAGCTTAAGAGGATTACAGCTATAGGTATGAGAAAATAGATGTCTATTATATATATTGGTTTGAGACTATATAATGAAAGAGAATGTAGTTGCTATCATTGTACACAACAACAAAATCCTGCTTACTTTGGTGAGGTCGGTTCTGTCCATCAGGGGTAAATATCTCAGTAAATCCTTCTCCCATTAGAGGAGACTCTCTACCCATCTCACAGTCACTGTCCCCTGCCTCGCTGTCTCCTCTGCCACTGTCTTTCAGACTGAATTTGTCCATTTCATTTAGTGCATACCTGCAGAAATAGAAAATGGATAGAAAGGACGATAGAGGGGAGAGAAATATCAGATGTATGCATACTTCCTGCACTCGACAGAAACCTGTAAACCTTTTGTGTCAAAGCATAAAATAAATGGCTGCATATATATAGTCGTTTTAAAGTATAACCCTTAAGTTTAACTGTTAAATGGTAATAAACATTAGGAAAATCATGAAAACAAGAACTTATGGAACATATTTTTACTATACAACACAAAACTAATTTAAAACCGGATCTAGTCCTAACAGTTACTGTGCTCATGTTCTGTAATAAATGTTCAAATATGAAACCATAGATATTTGCACTACAGCTGCATCATTATTCATTAACGTTCAATATTTTTTTCTAAAAAAAATGATTGAACACAACTGACTAAATATTGGTGAATTTAGTTAATTGTTAGAATATATTATTTTGCCTGGTAAATATATAAGCAAAATATATATAAGTAAATATATAATGATGATTTATAATTTCAATACTAATATAAATAATTGCAATTACAATTGTGCTGTCTTAATTTACATTATAATAATAATATGTCCACAGATTGAAAAATTTGTCAAATACAACCCTTGCTTGACACTGCATTTTAGACAACAATTTGGAACCATTCATAAATCGATAATATTCTGAGAGCTTCTGGATTATCAGAAAAGGTGTCCAAACTTTTGTTTATATTTACATACACTTCTCACAAAAATAGGGGATGTTTATATGTATTAATATGTATGCTTTAAAAATGTACACATTTATTCTGTTTAAGTTTGTTTTATGTCTTTTATGTAAATTGTTTCATAAAATCAACAAGACATGAAACCTTTCAAATAAAAATCACATCCTTGATGCATTTCTATCTGGCCTTGTTTATGAAAGATAATGCAGAGCATTGTAGGCATATCAAAATAACCTTTCATGAGAAATCAACAGACCACAAATTAACATGAAGCAGATGACTGCATATGGAGGAGTTCTACCACTCTTTAAAAAGATGGAAGCAACAGTGTTATAGCATAAGCACCCTGAAATTCTCAAGATTCCACTATGGGCCCTCTAATGCCCATTGTCAAGAGCAAAGAGGTTCTCTAAATTTTGCACATTGAAAGGTGATTGGTTACCTGTAGCTCCGAGTGTATTTGTTGCCACGGAAACTGGGTCTGGGCTGGTACTGGCCCTGATGGAGTATGGACAGAAGCTGTGAGACTTGCTATAGTGAATAAGAAGAAAAGAAAACAGGGGGAGGGGGCCAAACAAGGACAGAAAAATGGAAACGAAAAATGAGTAATGGTGGATCAGACGACAGCGCAACACTGGGAGAGGTGTAAACAAAAGGGTCATGCTAGGTATGGATGGGTTAATGGATTAGATGAAAAACAAAAATACTAAAGAAAAATGCAAACCTGAACAAGTTCAAAATAGGAATTTTCAAACTTTCATATGACTACACGTTAATGACACGTTAGTATATTTACAATGGAACACTGTGCTACGTAGTTAATGTATTATTTATTAATTATTTGCCACAAAAAATCTTACCTCGACAGGTGGGGTGGCATGAGCAAGCTCCAGGGCAAAGTTCTCTGGAACATGACTGGAGGATATAGTGACCAGACTGTTGAGTGACTGACGGCTGTGGTGCCTATTCCGACTGTCAGGTGTTGGTGAGCCTGAAGGTGAACATGGGTGTGCCCTTACAGGAAGTGTTCCATTTACAGTGGGTACCAGCGTTATGTCACCCTTGTGGATCTGTCTGGCAGGTTTCTTAGGGTGGTTCTGGTAAGTGGACTCTGCCACGCGACAATTGTATGAATGACGTGGGTCTTTCTGGTCTCTAGAGCAGCGTGTGGCAAACAAGACCATGACAAGCAGCAGCACACCACAGATGGCACCAAGTGAGATGATAATGATCATGGACAGGTCAAGTGGGCCTTGGCCATGGTCAGTTGGTGTGATAAGATAACTCTCTGGGTGATCACGTAACATTATGCGAAGGACAGCTCGAATGGAACGACGGGCAGACGCTCCGCGGTCCTGTACAAGTAGCACCAGGTCCAAAGTGTCTGTGCTCAAGGATTGTAAACTTGAATTAGTTCTTAGCTCGCACCTTCGTGGGTCCATCAGGAATAGCCCCTCCTCATTTCCACCTACTATTGAGCATGTCACCTCACCATTGGCTCCTGCATCCCGATCTGTGGCTTTGACGGCCATCACCATATGCCCAGACTCTGCCAGTCTCCAGAGTGGTACCTCGGCTGTATGATTGATCAGTGACGGTGACAGAATAACTGGTGTGTTGTCATTTTCATCTAGTACAGTAAGTATAACTGTGGCATTGGTGCTGAGTGATGCCCCACCTCCTCCATCCTGCGCTTGGACTGTGAAGGTCAACAGGCCCACCTCCTCACGATCCAAGCTCCGTAGTGCATACACAGCACCATTGGATGGGTCAATAGTAACAAATGTAGAAACTGAACGTCCCTGCACCAGACTTTCCAAGATGGAGTAGGTCACCTGACCATTAGAGCCCAGGTCAGGGTCAGTGGCCACTACTGAGGTGAGATAGGCACCAGGTGAATTGTTCTCTGACTTAAAAATCTCATATCGGCTCTTCTCAAAGCGAGGTGGGTTGTCATTTTCATCCTGGACTTGCACTGTAAAATGTTTGATGGTAGACAGGCTGGGTAAACCATGGTCCTCTGCAATTACGGTCAGGCTGTACTCGGAACGCTTCTCACGATCAAGCGATACATTGGTCAGGATCATGTAATTGTTCTCATAAGTCTTCTGAAGCCTGAAATGGCCATGGCCGTGCAATTTGCATGTCACCTCTCCGTTCATGCCTGAGTCGCTGTCATCCACACGCACCAACGCAATAAAGGTGTCCACAGATGATGCCTCTGAAATGTAAGCCACCTCCTCCTTCCCTTGCGTCATCAGGTTTATGCTAATTTTGGGCTTGTTGTCATTAATGTCCACAAGTTTGACAATGATCTTGCAGTGGCCTGGAATAGAGTTGGGTCCCATGTCCTGGGCCTGGACATCGATCTCATAGGATGAGGTACTCTCATAGTCTACCTTCTTTATTAGAGTGATTTGTCCACTTTCTGAGTCAATTTTAAATGTTTCAAGAATCTTGGGAGACACGTGGCTGCTAAACGAATAGACTATCTTCCCATTGGCACCTTCATCAGGGTCTGTGGCATTCAGGTCTACCAGAAGTGTACCTGGAACAGAATTTTCAGGAAGGCTGATGACATAGGCCTGCTGATCAAACACAGGACTGTTATCATTGGAGTCCAGAACACTAATTTTGAGCATCGTGGAGCCAGAGCGTGGTGTCGAGCCAGAGTCAGATGCAGTAAGTACAAGCTGGAAACTCGACTGGGTCTCCCGGTCGAGCTCACGCACTACGACCAGGTCAGCATATCGTCCCCCATCAGTGCGGGTACGAATGTCGATTCGGAAGAAACTGTTTCGTGCTAATGAGTATGAGTGAAGAGCATTGTCACCAACATCTGGGTCTGAAGCAGCGTCCAAGGGCAGGCGAGTGCCCACTGCTGCGCTCTCTGAAATCTCAACAGGGACCACTGAGCGGGAGAAGCGTGGTGGGTGATCATTTATATCAAGCACCTCCACTTGCACACGAAAGAGCTGCAGGTGTTCGGCTGGCAGCGTTACCACGTCAAACTCAAGCGTGCAGTTCGGGTGACTGGAGCATAGAGCCTCCCGATCAATCCGCGATCCGACACTAATCTCCCCATCATCCTCACGCACAGCAATCAAAGGCGCGCTACCTCCAGCATGCATAGCGCGAAAACGCGGTGACACTGAAATTGGTAACCGAGACAAAGATCCTGCTGCGTCCTCCCTCAACCTTCCGATTACCGTCCCAACCCGCTGCTCCTCCAGAACTTTATACTTTAAAGTCTTACCGGGCGCGTCTCGCGCTGCCTCCGCAGCCACCAATAGCATAAGTTGCATAAGTAACAAGTTTCGCGTCATCGGCCTTTCCATCTCAAAGCTTTCAAATAGTTGTAGATCCAATAGCGGATAATCGGAAGATGTTATTCCTTTTACAAACGGTGCATAATAATCCACTTGAAGTCACCTCGGTCTCGACCCGAAAACAAAAGTAACAATGAACGAGAAAACGAGAAATAGAAAAAAAAAACGCGAACGAAGAAGTGATAAAACAGGAGCCGCGTCTGTTGGTTCAGCTTCTCTTTGGAAGAGACGAGGTATCACCGCAAGCCCGTAGTTGGATAATGATACACACACACACACACACACTTTCTTCCACAGAGCGTGCCTTGTGAGCGTGTGTGAGAGAGACAGAGAGCGCGCGACTGTGGGAGGCGCGTTGGAGTGTGTGTGCGCTCTCACGCGCCCTCTCGCCGTCTGCAACTCCGGCGCTCAGACTGCAGTTCTCAAAAGCACATAAAACGTACAGACACAATGCGTCCATCCGCCCCCATACCCCCACCTCCCGAATCTCACCAGCTACACACACTGCCCCCAAACTCGGCCTCCGCCATGGAAAGTACGAGAACACAAGAAGGAAAAACTGAGAGGAAGAAAGAATGAAAAAAGGTATCTACAAAGAACCAACATATCAACGCTAAAGAAAAAAGAAAACAGCAAAGACCAGTTGTGTTTAGGATGCTGGTATGCTTAGCTAACAAAGTTTAGTTGCTTAGTAACTTAAAGCAAAAATCTATTTTTCATGTTGGTCCGAGTTGGTTTGTGCTGGTTACTACTGGTCTGGTGATGGTTTAGTTGAAGGCAGGTTGTCTTCCTGGTCTTGCTTTCAAAGGTGGTTGACCAAAACACAGTAAAAAATACAACATATGCTGGCATTTGACATAAATAGGTCTCATGACTGCTAGTTACTTGTATTTGGAGTTAGCAGTGAGCTGTTTTTATTTGAGTTTTGAAGGACATTCTAATGCTTTATTAGACACAATGTTTGCCTAATTTAGATGGCTTTACTTGTTTGTGGTTACACTGTAATTGTAGTTAAACTCAAAGTAGTCTGTTTACAATCAAGGCCATAAAGTGACTTTATGAGCTTAGTGACAATGAGCGAAGAAGCCTGAGTTAAGTGAAGTTGTTGCTTTAAAAACACACATTACTCCTCTGTTCCTTTTTACAGTGTGTTTTATAGTATGCTGTAAATGTTGGGATATGTTGGACTAAACCAGTATGTACATACTATGTGTCTCCATGAGCATGGATAATCAGTGATGAAAAGGATTCAGCCTGAAACCCTCTAGAGCCTTAACAATGAATGCGGTTCCTTCATGGGGTCAGGTTGGTGAACATCTGCCCGACCTGATGCCTGTAATCTTGTGTCTTAAGTCCTTCATCTAACATGCAAAATCTTTACAGAGAAAAATATCACGTGTTGGACTGACACGTGATTCAAAATTAACAATTGTTCTAAATGTTAAACACTGCTGGTGTAAACTTATGTAAAATAAAACAATGTGGGTGTTCAACTCTAACATGTTCCGTATCTATGACACAAAGTCTGTTACAGCCGAATTAGCAACCTGGTGTACTTATTAAATGAGTAGATTGGACAATCAGATTGACTAATGTCAGATGTCCTCCTAGGTTTCTATTTTCAAAAATCTTCAATTCTGAAATAATTCTAGAAAAAAATAGAAAGTTTTATCGTATTCAAACACAACATTTTAAAGGATGATTTGTCATTTGTGGAAAATGCAAACTTGTGTGTGCTATCTAAGTTGTAAACACTGAAGGATGGTTTTGAATATTATCTAAATCTATCAGTTAACATAACAGGCTGCATTGCATTTGGGTGAGTGCCATCTGGAGCAAAGCAGGCCAGCGCAGCTTGGATCAAAACCATCTGCAATTTAATATGATGACACAGCCATTAGGCAGGAGGGCCTAAGGGCACTTTCTCACATACTAGGGCAATTGCTGAGTCCAACATTGTGCACCCACAATGCCCTTGCTGGTTTAAAAATTACTTAACTTTTACATTTTAATGTAATTATTAGTTATTATTAGTTATTTATTAAAGAGCAAAATCAAGTAAACTTCAAAAATCAGTGCATCAACATACTTGAAGTTTACTGTTGATGAATTCTAAAAATTCACTTTACTTCGCTAACTAAGGACCTAAATTGGTCCAAGCCTTGACTGTACTCAAATCCTATTTCCTATTGAAGTATATAGTTTTACAGCACTGCATAAACTGGGCTAACGGGCAAAACATGTGCACAGGTTTGGAAATCTGGCACAGTCATATGTTCAGTCAGATGGCTTCCTTTAGAGAGTGTGTGCTTCTAAAGACACCCCTCCTCCTTCATGGGAGAGTTAAACTTTGGCATTTAAATGAAAACGAGGGATCAGAGGCACAAAAGAGCATGGCAGGTGGGACGTAGCCAATCTGTGAAAGGGGGACGTGTGGAAACTGGAGGGGGTATTGCGGAGGCAGGAGGAGGGCCATTACAGCGGAATGCTTCGTCCAGATCATCAGTGGGGGTTGGGGTTATTTGTAAAGGCACGCGAGCATCTGCCACTTGGGCCTCACACTCTTCTCCCCTGTCACACAGTCCTCACAGCAGCACACTCTTCTTCTGCCTTCCCCCTCTTCTCATAAGCATTACTTTTCATTCTGCAAGGCAATGAACATCCATGGGATCCTTGCTCATCAGTGCTTTATTGTTATTCATCCAACTACTTTTTTTCATTGCCATTTTGAAAGTTGGATTTATTGCCTGCATATGGCACGTGTGCACCCATACACTGGCTTTTGTGTGTGACTTAAGTGCACGTGCCTGATGCAGTCCAGTTAGATAAGGCAAACTTTGCAATATAAAGTTATAAAAAAAATGTTTTGTTATGCTTGTTTACAATAATACCCGTAAAGTGGAAATTAGCTGTTTCAGTTTTCTTTCATATGTCATGAAGGAAAGATATACATTGTTCATCTGAAGTTTGTGGTCATATAGTATTTTTTTCAGACTATAAACTGTTGACCAGATCTCTCTGGGTACATCTATCATAGCACAGCAGTAAATGAAATTCAATCTTGTGATAAAACAGTGTGTTAATAGAAATTTGCTTGCTCTTCTTTAATCTGGCAATGGGAAAACCCTGAGTCTAAATTATGCAGTTAGTAGTTAAAAGTTTCATTAAACTAATAGCAGTACTATTCAGTAGTTCAGCTGTCGCTATAATAAGTCACAGAAAGCTAATTACATGACCACTTGCACAATTTGGAAACTGCCTACAGTAATTTAATTTGTGTGTAAATGCACTTATTGATACTATTATTATTATTATTGTGCATGTAAATACACTAACTGATACTGCAGAAATGTTAATAGGGTTTTATGCTCACTAATATTAAACCAAAAATATTTATTTCACAGTATAAAATGTTAAATTGGGTAAAATGCTTAAAAAGTTACTGGAACACTTTTTCTCACTATATAGCATCAACTTTATTGAACTTGTGGTATAGTGTGTGTGTGTGTGTGTGTGTGTATAATACAATAATAAAATACAGTATATATAATAATGCTGCTAAATTGCTCATAACTAGACATGCAAATACTCATATTTATAATCTTTTTTTATTTTTTTTTATTCGTTTTAGAAGTAGAAGGCTTTATGCGGAGCTTAAAATGTGTTAGACTTTGAGTCGGCACAAAGCAAAGAACCTGCTCAAACGCTTGGACTTCCATTGTTGCAGAATTCATCCAATAGTTTGAGTCATCTCATAGATGTATCATAGAAATGCATGTGGAGGTCTACTGTATTTAAGCATTTTAGATCTTTTATTTACTGCAAATATTTTTTTCTTTACTTTTTCTAAAAGTTTTTAAAATAGTATTAAAAATTAAATTAGGTATTGGAGTGGAGTGTTAAAATGATGAAAAGCAGTTTGTTTAAAATAAAGTCACAATGTTTCAAAGAGTTAATTAAATATCATGATTTACTGTATTATTGAATTTTATCATGCCTAGTGTTATGAGATTTAGCAGCATTTATTTAAAAAAATATAATAACTTGCAGAACATTCATGTATTTGTAGTACAAACCATTACGTACCATCAGTCTCACTAATAAGCACGTTTTACTTAAGCAATTCTTATTAGTGTAGTAGTGCTTTTACTTAAGTAACGAATTTGTGTTATTTTGCTAACTCTCAAATTACAGGAATAATCAAGTAAAAAAATATTTTTTTAAAAATAGTCAAGTACAGTAACAAAGTACTTATGTTGTGTTACTTACCATCTACCAAACCTACTACAAAAACCAAAACTGTAGTATGTGGCTTTTTTATAAACGGGTTGCAGCCTTTACTGAATGTAATTGTGGCTGTTCAGGAGCTGTCTAAGGAGAAGCAGCACACGCTAGAGCTACTCAAGCACAAAGGGATTGAGAAGTTAGAAAATGTGGACCAGCTTACTGCTCCTGACCCCCAATGCCCAAAACCAAAGGAGCAGCTGCAGGGTAACCTGAGGAACATTGAGGAGCACATGATGTCTCTGCTGCTGGAGAAGAAACAGGCTGAGGAAAGGTAAGAATGACGTGAAGTAGCCTTGTGATCAAGTGTGAACCCCACTATGTAGGAACGTTTGACACCCAAAACTTACCTCCAAAAACAAAGGTATTGGCCCTTTTGCTGCTACAGCAGCCTTCACCCTTCTGAAAATGTTTTCTAATAGAATGTGGAACATTATTTTTAGGTCAGGCACTGGTGTTGAACAATGAGCCCATTGTCGCCATTTCTGTTGATCTCAGTTGTCTGGTGGCTCAATGCAAGGACCCAAATGTGGCAGCTTTGGCAGAGGTGGGATTTGAACCCTGAACCCTGGACCATCAGAGAGTCCAGTACCTTAACCGCTAGGCTACAGCAGTCATGTTCATACCATGATACGCTTCCACCAACACCTGACTCTAATTTCACCTCTAAAGCAACTGCTAATCCTTAAAGTCCACATAATTTCGCCCCTCACACTTATGTTTTGTTTATATGCTAGATTACTGTCCTCAATAAATAAAAGATCAAGTCTTATATTTCCTTCATTAGTTTAATTGCACTCTCTTTTAGGATTTGTAAAAATCTGATGATGCTTTAGGTCAAATTTAAGCACAAATATAGTTCTAATTATAGCTTATAACTACTACTGCACTGCTGCACATTTCTCAGACTACATTACACTGCTTCGTTTGTTTAAAAAAAGCTAAAAGTTTCAGACTAAGAAAATAACCTTACTGGAGCCGTCAGGACCGTTTCTCAGTCTTTCATTAACACCTTTTGGGAAATGTTTGTAATCATGGCCGTTTTGTATTCAATTATTTAACATAGTGTAAAATTAAGCCATATGGGCCAACAGTTATATAACTTGCTACAATATCTGTGAAATAAGCTTCACTCATTCTGCCAACTTATTAATTCAAGCACAATATTCTATATTTGCTTTATTGTATGCAGTTAAATGTTGAGCTTTGCAGTTAGATTTAACCCCAATTTATTTTGTGTCTAACAGTCTATACCTGTGACTGGGATTTTTTCCTTTCCACTGTCGCCCTAGGCTTGCTCAATTTGAGATTGGCCTTTTAAGATAATGTAATATTGTATAGCTG
>JAUZSU010000950.1:0-12940 GCA_034780255.1 Parotocinclus maculicauda
ACAACAAGAACACAATAGACATTTGTAAGACAGAAGATAACAGTGCAATATTAATGGTGATTTGAGATGAAATTACAGTATAAATAGAACCCGTATAACCGTAGTGCAAATATGGTATTTAGCTTAAGGCTGGTAAAGTGAATGAGTGCGTAAAGTTCTTAAAGTTCAGGGGTCAGGATGATGAGTGAGTGTGTGCAGGGGGCAGGATTGGGATGGGGGGTAGAGCAGGAAGAGAGTTCAGCATCCTCACAGCCTGATGGATGGGGCTGTCTCGCAGTCTGCTGGTCCTAGACCCGAGACTCCGCAGTCTTCTTCCTGATGGCAGCAGGCTGAAGAAGCTGTGTAGTGGGTGGGAGGGATCTCCTGCCAGACGGATGGCTTTCCGTGTGAGGCGGGAGCTGTACAAGTCCTGAGGGGAGGGGAGAGAGGTGCCAACGACCCTTTCAGCTGCTCTCACGATGCGCTGGAGGGTCTTGCGGCAGGATGCTGTGCAGGCCCCGTACCACACGGTGAAACAGCTGGTCAGGATGCTCTCGATGGCGCCTCTGTAGAAGGTGGTCATGATGTGGGTGGGGGCTCCAGCTCTTCTCAGCTTGCGGAGAAAGTAGAGACGCTGGTTTGCCTTCCTGGCCAGTGATGCTGTGTTGGTGCTCCAGGAGAGGATAGCAATGCTGCTAGATTTTTTTAACACCCCAGTGTCCCTGCTGGACTGAAAATATCTACCAACCAAAAACATCCATCCACCAGCATCCTGTAGACCGCATCTTGTGAGCACTGATTAAGGACTAAAGGACGATTACAGCTGTGCAACAACAGATGAGCTACTGTACTTAACAAGGTGGAGCAATAAGGAATGGTGTCTGCTACAGTGCACATGGAGTGAACAATCATAGCACAAGCACAGCACATAATAATACACCAATACCACATTAGTGTCACGAAGAAATATATACATAGTGCTATACTGCTCACAAAAATGGGAGGATATTTCATTATGAGAAATTTCATTTTAAAGTATTCCCTAATGTTTGTGTTTTGTGAGCAGTAAACAAGAATGAAAACAATCCACTACCCAAATAGAACCTGATCTATGGTGGTCCTGACCATTAAAGAACAACATAAAGGGCACTAACAAACTATGGAGAGATGTAATTGGAAAACTACCAAGCTTCTGTTGTAAGTGCAACTGACAAAATGGATAATGGGTGCAGAAATAATCACACGGGGACACTTTGGAGACAAAAAAAATGCCCCAACATGTCCTTCAAGTTTAAGTTTTGAAGTTGGATTTATAAGAAATTGTAAGGTCATCTTGTCCCCATGGACAAAGCTGAAATACAGCTACAGTATTTTATATTACATTATAGCTCATCAATCTATAATATATCAACCTAGTATAATGTACAAAACCGATGCACTTGCAGAAAACTAATCACATTCACTGTTCAAACTGTACTGAATTAACAAACAATGTACTCGCATGGCAGGGCTACACCTGAGGCTGCTGGCACTGCTGACCGAGAACGAACAGGGTCAGGATGACCGCGAACAGGTTGAGCGCCTCTGGGTCCTGCTCCTCTGTTCTCTGGAAAACTTCCAGCATTTGCTGAGGAGAGTAACCACACTCCAGGAACTCTTTCCTGTTACAAAACACAGGACCTTGGTGAACACCGGTGCATCTGGAGGGGGCACAGAGGTGGCAGGTCTGGCTGTAACAGTGCAGAGCCCTTGGTTGACAACAGAAGGTGAACAGAAGCCTGACCTGAAAGGCCACTCGTTGGAGGTTGACTGCCTGCTCCAGGAAATGCTGCAGAAGGTGAACATACCACTGTGGTCAGTGGAGTCAACGCAGAAAGCATGGGCCGAGGGTGCACAGAATGAAGACGATGACATCTTGGACGATATGATGGAAGTAGAGGTGGTGACACAGGATGGAGGATCAGGCTGCTGCAGTCATTCCAACTGTAGGCTTGGGTGCATTTTCTGTATGCTCAACTAGAGCCATGTTATAGTGTAGCGAAAGGAATAAAAATTTAATTTTAAATAAACATAGTGATCTGAAATAGGTTTTACGCTTGAACAAGCGATCTTACTTAATCAAAAGCAAATTTTAATCAATTTATTTCAGATCATAATGTCATGTTGGAACATACAGCCTGATTTTTAGATACAATACTGCCCCCTATCTACAGTTTGCTAGATCGTGATTAATTATACACCTAGCGAAATTATACACCTATATTGAAGTGGAAACATTTGTATTTCACTTTGACAAGTACCATGGTTAGAACTGTCCTAACTGACAGGTTAGATGATATTAAAATGCTTATCACAAAAGCTACTAGTAGAGCTAACACACAAATATACAACTCGCTAACTCCATTGACAAGTACCACCTAACTATACATTGTTTCAGACCAAATACCCCTCTTCAAGCCAGTAGTATTCCCTAATGGCAGTGGCCTTTTTCAGCAGGACAATGTTCTCTTTGACACAGCAACATTTGTTCAGTATTGGTTCAAGCTCAGGGTGTTGATTTGGCTTCCAAATAAGTCCTATTGCAAACCAGGCAAGCATCTCTGGACCCATTGGACAATCAATTTTGACTCATGGAGGACCCACCTCAGGATCGGCTGACAAAGCCTTGGTGAGGTACCACCTGACACCATCAGAGATCTTGGGAGTCCACAACATAACAGGTCAGCACACAAGGTCTCACAATATTATAATATAAAACGACTGATCCATGTTCATATCAGTTTGGAAAGTAAAGATAGAAGTACAATACTTAACTATATGAATGTATGCTACGTTAACTACAGCTGCACTGACTTACAGCTCCATTTGATTAAGATGGTCAAACTACAAAGCGATCAAAAATCAAATTAGCCCTGTAAATTTCCCTAATTCCAAGAAGCACATAGGTGGTGTGGTTTGCCAATCGTTGCGAACACACAATAATAGTGAGTAGGGACCAGAAGATCCATGGCTGGAATCCTATCTCTGCCAAGTCACCTGTTGGCTCCTTGAGTAAGCCCCTTAAATTTACATCATTCAACAGACACCCTTATCCAGAGCGACTTACAATTAATAGTCTTACAATCCAAGCAGTTGTGGGTTAAGGGCCTTGTTCAGAGACCCAACAGCAGCAGAGGTGGGATTTGAACCCCAGATCTTCTTGTCTATAGTTCAGTACCTTAACCACTAGGTCACCACACTATTATACCACACTGCATGGACTCACAGGAAAAAAGCACAAGTTGAATAACTGACATAAAAGCAAAAATAACATCAACCTAACAGGTCAGAGTTTCATATCTGTTTTCAGAGTTCTTAGTGACACTCCAGAGGAGAAACTGGTTTACACCACGTCCACTATTCTGCTCCTCATGACAGAAGTTACCGTACATGGTTATGCAAAATACAACCAGCTCTCTTTTTAATCCAGTAAAAAGAGGAGCCTCTGACACACAACTAAGTGGGAACACACTGGAATCTGACAGCATATGACAACAGCATAAAGATGGTACATCATACTCTCATACTATACTGCTCACAAAAATAAGGGGATATTTCCAAGTGAATATCCCTTAATTTTTTGTGAGCAGTGTATATGGCCCCCATTAGGTCTTAAACTTTTCAGGGCTAATTAGGTACAGGAAATGTACACTATCATTTGAAAGCTGTTTACACGCTGTTCTGCAAACTTTGCACAAGAACCTATGTAAATAAATAAAATGCAACAGAACAACATTTTATTGAGACAAGTTAAATCAACATACAAATACTGTACAGAAACAGACTTGGGACTTAAATTTACATGATAAGATGCAAGAAAAATCTGGTCACAATAAGAAGAGGCAAATAAGGTATGTTTGATTGAGAGATCAATTCTTGTAGGTAGAACGCAAGTGGACTTTAAATGCTGGAATATAACCATACAGAGAAAAGGCCATTTATGAATAATACACAGACACCAACTTTATGTGGAATTTAACTTATTGATGTGGGCTTTAACCACTTACCTTCCTGGTTTTCCCATAGTTCTGCAGCGGCAGAATTCAAAGGGCTGTCATTGTTGGGCTCTAATGAACAAGATTTTACAGATTAAAAATGTGTAATAGTCTTAACAGTTAGGCCAGACTTTTTTAAATTGCTTGTTCCTCAGATGTCCCTACTTAAGAATCTACTGAGGAGGGAGGGAAAAGAAAAAAAGTCTATTTTTCAGCACTTCTTAATTTCTCTAGGAATGTGGAATCAATATAAGGATGGAGGAAGAAATAAAAATGCATTTTTATTTAAAAATAATTTATTTAACCTTAAATTTAATTAAATAAAATGAACTGAAGAAAACGTTTGGCTCTCCACCGGATAAAATAATTTTTTTAAACTTCAACCATTGGTGCTGCGGCGGATCCGAGAAGAAAAAAAATATATATAATAATTTGTATTCTTCAAATATGATCATCGGCGGATCTGCGAAACAAGCAATAAAAAAAGTCTGGACTTAGAACAACAAAACTCTACCTCCAAGTAAACTCTGAATGGACAGCAGAATGGATCGGACATCATAGAGAGCAGACCATTTCTCTTTTAAAATGTCTAAGCAGATGAACCCATTCTCATCTACATTTGGGTGGAAGCAGGGAGTGATGAATTTTACTCGAGGAGCATTATAAGGGTATCCACTAGGAAACTCCAATGACAGCTTATACCTTAATCCTTCATATACCTGAAGAGGAAAGATCAAACAGTTAAAGGAGAAATCTGCACACATCTGTCCTTATCAATATACACAGTTAACAAGAGACACTTACTGTTCCCTGAGCCCCATCTATTGTGCCAACCCATTTGAAAAGATTGTCGGACTCTGGGAATGCTGAAATTCCTTTGTCTCCTGACATCTAAAACACAAAATTAAGAGATTTAAAGACAAGTAGATACAGGTAGCAATAAGAAACTGTTTTGAAAACATAAAAAGAAACTTGGGATACATGTAGGGCTCACCATAAGTGTCATTAGCTCTTGTTGAAGTCTGAAATAAATGGGAGACAAGAAGATAGGCAATTTGTGCAGAATCGGGACAAGTGTACAGGCATTTATATGGACAATAATTAGGTCCCTTTTCCAAGGACCAACAGTTCTTAGAATGGCTGCCTACTTAAGCAACTCATTGTTTACGCACGCACAGAATTATATATATATAAATAAAAAAGCCTTTTCTTTTTATTAATTGTTCTTCCTGATGGGTTATTATTAAAAACAACTGTAAATAACCAGTCAAGTTTTTTGCTATATATTACTTGGTTATTGTATTAATGTGGATGTGCAAATAAACATGTAAACTTAATTTCTTAATGCATTTATATTAGAACAATAAAGGCCTGCAAATGCACTGTGTCAATTAATTCACTTTAGTATTGCGCATTATATTATTTTTGGCCAGACTTGCATTTCTGCATCACCTCAGCAATACATCAATAATCATAACCTAAATAAACATTAAATCGGGTCCATGTAAAGACCCATGTCAATATTTGTCAATGCAACAAAGTAGTATTACAAGTACACTGCTCAAAAATTGAGGATACTTTATTATGGTATATTTAATAAAAAAACATCCCCTAACATTTGAGAGCAGTGTACTTTAAAAACACCATACTACCTATAAGCATTATAAGAAAACTGGGGGTGCATTCCATTTACATAAACAACTCTAATACTACTACACAGAGTTTGTTAAGGTGTTGAGTTCCGTACTAGGTTGCTAACGGATGTGCAAAAGTGATAGCAGTACAAACCTTTTTGATACGGATCCCTTGGACACATTTCCAGCCGATTCGTTTCCTTTCAGTGCAGCTGCAGAAGATGCTGCAGCAGGATCCAAATTCTGAGAGGCCATTATACAATCTGAACCTGAAACACAGTTTGTTATTTATCCCCAGTATATCAAATTAAGTTGATATGAAGCTACAGATTAAACTTGCATCCATGAATTTAAAAGGTTTGTACAGAGCTCTATGCACATTGTACAGATAGTACCAAATTGCTTTTTTAACTGCTGCATTTGTAAACGCTTTATAGTAAGCAAGTAGATATTGGTTTTTATTTATAGGGGATACTCTACCAGCATGTGGGCCAGCTGTCAGGGGTAATTACAGCACTTGGACAAACATCAACCTATATTTTAATTCTCAAAAGTCTCAACTGAGTATGCAATACAGTGCAAGTCAATCTAAGCACCTGAACTTAAAATGCAAAGATACTGCACCATGCCTTTTTGCAATACACTACAGAGGAAAATTGACTCTGGCTAAGTAGAGAATTAAGACATGAGCAGAAGTGTTTGTTGTATTAACCTGGCCATAATTAACAGTTTTGTAAAGAATAGCTGTGGAGTCAGTGTAAGACGGAGTACAATTATAAGCACAGCTCTATTATAAAAGACTTAACATTGTTAAGCGTCGCCAGGACAATTTAGTTAACAATGTAATTAGCCGTATTTAATTTATATTCGCTTGCTAACCACATAAATACTCTACCGCTTCCCAGCCAAATTATGAGCAGCGTAAACAGGCCATGTCGAAATACAATACGAAAATACTTAACTATTAGCGAGAAATAATTAACATAGTACAAAACCACACTGCAATTGTTTGTTACAGAAGGTTAAACACTACCGATATCGGGAGACGCTGACTAGCTAGCATTAACATATAGAACAAACAAGCCATAAAACTTAAAGCATGCAAATTAAATAAAATACAATAAGTTTAATTGTTATAAGTAACAAGTTTACCGTCTGAATAAATGATAACAATAGAACTATAACAGAAACATTACCAGCTAGGTGTCGTTCCTCGGCTAACAAGCTCCAACAGCAGTTCGGTAAGAATTTAAAATTTTGATCCCGCCCCTTTGTTTAAACTTAACCGAAACACAGCCTATCACTGGCGCGGTTGTCAATCTTAACCAATCACAGTCACTTGGTTTACCTTCTTCACCAATCACAGTTCATCTTACAAAACAACACCGGGCCTTAGCAACCATAAAACGAGGGGTTAAAAAACTCATTTATTAGATTGGACCAGAGCGTCTGTACGGCTCTGGATTGGACGACGCTATTTCGTGGGCGGGTCTATAACAGTTACGTTCAAAGTTGATAGACATATTATCGGAGTAAGTGTAGCGATTTTGGCAATTAGTACAATACTATGTGGTTTCAGATGAAGCCAACCTCGTGCACGCCAAGGCAGAAACATCGACGTCTGAACATTAAAGACCTTTCTAGATGTTCATTTGCTGGCCAATTTTTTTACTTCTTGTCGAAGTGGGGCACGGACAGAAATTAGAGGGTCATATCTATATCCTTCCGCTTGCCAGCCAGTCGTAGAGACACGCATGTGCCTGCTAAACAGAATAGATTATGTGATTTAACACTAAAGTAGCCGTAACACTACCAACGATGGGGATAGAAGAATAAATGGACAATACGGTATCTCACAAAAGTCATGGGACGATATATACAAATATAAGGCTTTGATAGATGGCCTAGGCTGAAACTGTGCCGCAGCACAGTGACCAAGACCATGTAGCACTTTAACAGGACAGACTTCACTCAGGACTGGAAAAAGTTGATTGCACATGCTTAGCGTCATATCCAGATGTTGGCTTTTGACAATAGACATAGGAGTGCTGCCAGCACTGCTGCAAAAGTTTAAGGGGTGGGTGATCAGCCTGTCAGTGCTCAGACCATACGCCACACACTATCAAACTAGTCTGCATGGCTGCCGTGCTAGAGGAAAGCTTCTTCTAAAGGTGATGTACAAGAAAGCCAAACATACTGGTAGGAATGTCATGGGGCTGCCTGGATGCTACAGCTACAGTTCATTGAGGGAATCATGAATGAAAACGTAGTGTAACATACTGAAGCAGAGCATGATCCCCTCACTTTAGAAACTGGGCTTGATGAAACTGTAATTAATGAATACCACAATGAAAGAAATAATCTAAACATCACTCACTTAACAATAACAGTTAACAATAACTCTCAACTCGAAATAACACACGATACTCAGTTACCCTCAGTAATGAACCAAATATTGTCTGTTCTGTAGGCTATTGGAAAAAATTAATTAACACTACTCTGGCCTCGGACAGCTGTTTTATGCTTCTCGGTGTCCAGGTGGCTTTTCAGATCCCTTGCACCTCCATTGGACACCGAGACATATGTGCCTGCTTTGCACACTGTGCACAAGGCTTCCCATTTGTCTCGACCCGGTCTGAAAGCGGGGAAACTCTTTTGTAAATCGTCGGTTCAGGGATAGTGCCCTAGTGCCTGGAAATTTAATGGTCCAATGAAGGTAATTTAAAAACCAGGATATTTCCTTACTTTAAAAAAAAACCCGGGACGCCAGGACAGGACGTGAAATACGGACATGTCCCGGGAAATACATGCGTTTGGTCAGCCTACCATCCACACATATCAAACTGGGGTTCTCTGAGGCTCTGAGGTAGCCACGCCAACCACTTGTACCAGCCTATAAGACCTGTAATAGTCCATAAGGACACATAGGAGCCCAGGGTAACTCGAAGCAACTAAAGGCCTCTCTCATAATGGCTAATGATAATGAGACCACTATCAGGAGCCAGTTGAACAACAGTGGTGTCAGAGTTGCAAGGACAAACCATTTCGTTGTTTTCCTTCTGCAGTTTGTTAAAGATGACATAATGCTATTGGTAATACGGTTTGGTTTAAACGAGAAGCGTTATGTCTAAATTTGATCTTAATTATCTTATCCCGTCTGTGAAACATACGCGGTAGTATCATTGTTTGGGCCTGTTTTATTTCCTTCTGGTCACTGTTTCCTATTTTTCAGCCAGCGACTGGATAATGGTTAGTTAAACCTGTCTCTAGAATCTAAACTCTATTCTTTACAGAGATGCTTCTGTATATTTTGGGTCTAGTGGTCGTATTCTACATCTACCAATGGTTGAGAGAGCTGAAACGGGTGCCAAACATCTCTGAGAAATACGTCTACATTACGGGGTGTGACAGAGGGTTCGGGAACCTTCTAGCCAAACATCTGGACACCATGGGCTTCTATGTAATTGCTGGTTGCTATACTGAGAAAGGAGAAGTTGAGCTTCAGAAGTCCTGCTCATCCAGACTGTCCACCGTCCAGTTAGATGTTAGTGATGATGAAAGCATCAACAAGGCTGCAGACTTCATTAAGATGCTGGTGGGAGAGAGAGGTAAGGGATGATTAGCCAGTTTTGAAATTAGAATAGAGTAGAACAGAAAGGAATCTTTATTTTTATTATAGCAGATTTACAACAGAATTGTATGCAGTCACTGAACACAACAGTGGAAAAGAGAAAATATAATAATATATAAAATATGACAAAAATATATAAAATATGTCCAGAATTTAAAAAAAAAATAAAAAATTAATTTGTATTGGGGCATTGGAACATCAATAAATAAATGCTCATGAATTTATTTTCAAAAGTGCATGTTTATCTATTACACCTTATAAAATGTGATTTATTATTATTATTATTATTATTATTCAATTTTATTTTATTTTTTGACAATGATTATTATTATTATTATTATCATTTATTTTTTTTGATGATGATGATGATGATTATTATTAATATTATTATTTTGATGATGATGATTATTGTTATTATTGTTACTACAGGGGAACCTCCGAATTCGAACACCTCTTTACTCAAACATTTCGGACATTCCGTTTAAATTTTTCCCCCCATATTCAAGCAAAAAATTCTGACTGTGAACATGAAAAACCTAGATAAAACACTCAATGGTGCAATCTTCCAAAGATAATGCTCGTAACCCAGTCCGGTCAGTGGCGATGATGCACCAACACCGTATGAAATTTGCCTTAAAACTCAAAAGAAGAAGCAAAAACAGGGTTCAATCATAGCCACATTATTTATATCATATTGCATTTTTCGTTATTCTATATATATTTTAATTATTGTATTATATAGTCTATGGGTGTGATTTCAGACACTCCCTCAGTCTCGGTGTTGCTGTCCCAGTGATGAACCCGAACCTGTGTTTGCCTCAGTGGCTATAAAGTTTTGCTTTATTTTTTCTAGTCACTTTTTAAATGTATTTATTGTTTATTATTATGGTATCACATTCCTTTGCTTAATTTGTGCTTTTAATCCTTAATTACATATAAATGTAGGTTTAACCAATGATAATTTGCGGCTCAGGATTCATTCTGTTTACATTATTTCCTTAGTTGAAAATTTGATCCCAGTTTTAAAAAGTTTGAATGGCCTTCTGGAACCAGTAAACTTCAAATTCGGAGGATCTACTGAATTATTATTATTATTTATACAACACCACCTAGTGTATGATTGTATGTGTGTTTGTGTGTGTTAATGTCGGTTATTTAGGGCTGTGGGCTGTGGTAAACAATGCAGGAGTCGCTCTCCCAACAGGGCCCAATGATTGGATGGTCGTTGATGACTTTAAGTCCATGATTAAGGTGAACCTAATCGGGGTCATTGCTGTGACTCTGAGTGTTCTCCCCCTGATCAAGAAAGCAAAGGGCCGTGTGGTCAACATGTCCAGTGTTGCCGGTAGGGTCAGTGTGTCCGGAGGTCCATACAGCGTCTCAAAATATGGCGTGGAGGCTTTCAACGACAGCCTAAGGTAGGTCAGTGCTGGAACGGGAATAAATGCGTCCACAGATATGAACTCCTTTATAATGGGAGTGTTTTCGTTTTGGTACACTGATCGTCTGGTTTTATGATGCTGCAGGCTGAACATGGCCCACTTTGGAGTCAAGGTACTGTGTCTTGAACCTGGATTCTTCAAAACGGCCATGACCAGCAGCAACGTTCTCTGTGACAATTTTCAGATGTTATGGGAGCGATTACCAGAGGATGTGAAGAATGAATATGGAAGAGACCACGTTGATCAGTGTAAGCAAAAATAATGAAACCGTTCACCGTTATTCTCTTTAAACTGTGCTAGAATTTAAGCAAAGGCACGGAATTGTGTGTTTTAAAGGCTTTTTGTTTTGTAATCAGCAGCATATTTAAAATTTAAGCTATACTATATTACTGTTGTGTACAATGAGGTGTCACTTATTCAATTTCTATCATCTATACATTATATAGATATTTACATTTATGTCATTTAGCAGACGCCCTTATCCAGAGCGACTTACAATTAATAGTCTTACAATCCAAGCAACTGGGAGTTAAGGGCCTTGCTCAGGGGCCCAACTGTGGCAGACCTCCTGGTCCATAGTCCAGTACCTTAACCAGTAGGCCACCACAGTCCCACTTATTGCAGCTATATAGCCTGTTGATATGGTATTTTCCCATATATATTGTGATCTAATGCCCTCTAGACCACTATCCATGGTCTCCTTCTGATAGAGAATGATGTTGGCTGGATATTTTTGGTTGTTGGGCAGTTCTCAACCCACACAGATGCTTAATATCGTTTTGGTTTGTACTTACATCCCCAGAAAGTTCTTTACCATGAGGTGCCATGTTTAACCAATGACCGGTATGAGAGTGTGGGAGCAATAACACCAAATTTAACACACCTGCTCCCCATTCACACCGGAGACCTTGTAACACTAACGAATCACATGATTCTGGGAAGTGGGTATTTTCACTTAGGGGTGTACTCATTTTTGTTGGCAGCAGTTTAGATATTAATTTAAAAAAAGTGTTATTTTGAGGGCAAAGCAAATTTATTACAGTTATACAAGCTGTGGATTGATGACTTTACATTGTATAAAAGGGTCAGTTCTTCAGTGTTGATCCATGAAAAGATAGAATTATATAGTTACACAAATGTGAGGGGTGTACCCAGTTGTGTGAGATGCTGTATATGCAGGGGTGAAAGTAGGATGGAACCGTCTGGTACTGCTAAAAGATTCAGTGGGGGGTACAGTGGGGAAAGCTGCTGCTCCTAATGTCATTTTCTTATGAGTTGTTCCGAATTAATTCTGAATCGTCCACATTGTGTTTTAATCCGTACAAGATGGGGCCCGGCTGCAAGTTAATGTTAGCTCCAGTTTCCTGTGCTGCAGCCCACTAATATCCAGATTTATGTGGGTTTAATCAGGCAGGCGTTTGTCGCAGAATCTTACAAATAACATGTAAAGTAAATAACATTGTGAGATTTCAAGATGTTCTGTTTTATTCCAACAACGATGGATTTAGATGCCTTTTTAAACAGAGCAAAACAGATACGTGTGCATACGACTATAAAAGGGTTGCCAGATCCCGCCAGAGAATAAAGCAAACAAGGATTATGGCAACGATCCCAAAATAAGCAACCTACTATACCTTTATACATAATATAAGAGAGTGACCACTATTACTAATAGTCATAATAATAAATAGAATAATAATGATTATTTTCTTTTCTTTTAAACTTAGAGGTTGAACAAAGCAGTCAGCCATGAAGGTTGTACTAGTAGTACCGGCAAGAATTTACAACTACTTTCACCCCTTTATGTCATGATAGGTGGAGTTATTACTTTGTACATACAAAGCATAAACTAAATCGATTCATTATTTTTTTTAGCGTTGTCCAATATTAGGGATAAGATGGAGAAAATGCTGGACAAAGATCTAATGAAGGTGGTGAGATGTATGGAGCATGCCGTTTCCGCCGTCCATCCTCGCACCCGTTACAATCCAGGCTGGGACGCCAAACTCTTCTGGCTGCCCCTCTCCTACATGCCATCCTTCATCAGCGATTTTGTGCTGATAAAAGCATCTTCCAAACCTAAAGTTTCTATTTTATAAAACACATCAGTGTTGTACGGAGAGTGTATTCCGTAGTAATTCCAATACAGTCGATTCCGGTTAATAGGACCACCGGTTAATGGGACCAGCCGCTTATTTGGACCAAATCCTAAAGTACCGA
>JAUZSU010000950.1:13040-24982 GCA_034780255.1 Parotocinclus maculicauda
TAAAAAGAACTCTGCTCATTACCAAAACAACACCATACCTACAGTTAAGCATGGTGGTGGCAGCATCATGCTTTGGGGATGTTTTTCTTCAGCTGGAACTGGGGCCATAGTCAGGGTGGATGGAATTATTAACAGTTCCAAATACCAGTCAGTGTTGGCACAAAACCTTCGGCCTTCTGTTAGAAAGCTGAAGATGAAGAGGCACGACAATGACCCAAAGCACACATTTAAATCAACAAAAGAATGGCTTCACCGGAATAAGATTAAGGCTTTGGAATGGCCCGGCCAGAGTCCAGACCAAAATCCCATCAAACATCTGTGGGGTGATCCGAAAAGGGCTGTGCAGAGGAGATGCCCTCGCAATCTGTCAGATTTGGAGAGGTTTTGCAAAGAAGAGTGGGCAAATATTGCCACATCAAGATGTGCTATGCTGATAGGTTCCTACCCAAAAAGACTGAGTGCTGTAATAAAAGCCAAAGGTGCTGCAACAAAGTATTAGTTTAAGGGTGTGCATATTTATGCAACCACGGTATTGTAAGTTTTTGTTTTTTTTATATTTTTCTGCTTTAAAGGTTTCAGTTTGTTTTTCAATTGCATTGTACAGGTTATAGGTCACATTAAAGGTGGAGAAATTGTAAAAGTTTTTGTCTTGCTGTCATTTTTTTTACATCACAAAAACCATGGCATTTTAACAGGGGTGTGTAGTCTTTTTATATCCACTGTATGTACAGACAAAGCCAAACACCCAAAAACTATATCCCAAAGCATGGCTATTGGCATGGAGTTTCTCTTCTACAATAGCCTGGACAAAAAGCCCCTGAGCTTGCCTGTTCACATTAATCTTTTGTGTAGCATTAAAGACATGGCTAGGGAGGTGGAAGCCTGTTAAAATGTCAATTTTGCCATTGTTTTAGTGGTAATGCTAATATGCTTCATATCATGTATCTCTTAGCAACAAGTGTGACTGAAATGACAAATACTTTGGGGACAAAGACCTCTTTGGGCCAAATGAGTTTGTAGTAATACTGTAGTTCAAAAACAAGTAAATATGAACCGATTTTAATATTTTATTCCAATCACAGAATCACCTTAGATATTAAGTGCTCAGCGGGAAAGACCCAGTTCAGATTTACAGGATAATATTTACAGTCACACAATCCCTATGCTCCATCTTAAATAAAATAAAGCCCAAACCCATTTAGCAGATTGCCTTATCATTTTATCCTTTTCCTTATCTCTTTTGCCTTACAACTCTGTTTTTTTTTAAATTTATAATTAGACGATAACTTGTCCTCCAGAAATGTGGTGGTAAAAGCCTTAGATTATACTTGCTTGCTTTTGTTAATAAGATATTCATTGTTGCCTACTAATGACATCAGTGAAACTAACAGTGAAGGAAATTAAAATGTAAGGAAAACGTATTAGGGCAGCACGGTGGGGTCAGTGGGTACCACCACTGCCTCACAGCAAGAAGGTCCCTGGTTCAATCCCAGGGTGGAGCGGCCTGGGTCCTTTCTATGTGGAGTCTGCATGTCCTCTCCATGTCTGCATGGGATTACTCTGGGTACTCGGGTTTCCTCCCACAGGCCATAGACTGTATAATTGTAAGTCGCTCTGGATAAAGGCGTCTGCTAAATGACATAAATGTAATATAAATGTAGTTAATGGGTAATGTGTTTTTGTGTTTTTAGGGAGAGGGTATCACTCCAGCACTGTACAGACTTCTGGGAAACGCCACAGTGAGGATTCTGGAAAAGGCGTAGGCTCAAAAGTGCAGAGACAGTACAGTCCTTAAACATGCTCTGTCAGTTTTTAACAAGCAAGATCTGGGGTCTTGAATATATCTTCTTAAATCTTAGAGATTACAGATCATGATCTTGTTGCATAATGTTTTCTGGCAATGTTGCCAAAATGTTCTGTTGAATGTGCTGATACAGGTATGCTCCATTTACTGGCTGCATTACGTTCCATGAGACGGGTCATTGACCGGACATTACCATAATCACATACTGTATGCTACTGTCATGCAAATATAAAGGGTATTTTTAAAAGGACACTGCATGCAAATGATACATCAATGTCAGAGATACTGCTGAAAAGAAGTGGAAATCTAAAGACTTATACACGTTAACTCTTTTGTGATTTATGAACATTAACAATAATTATAAAAATGCACTACTGTATCGTTTAGACCCTGTCTATGGGAAAACCATAGCACTTGAAAGGATGGTAGTAATACGTTGGTTTGATGAAAACCCCAAATGCATCAACAAATAGGATTAAGAATGAAAATATCCATCCAAATATGGATATTTATTCTATTTATATATTTAAATATAATATGATAGCCATTTACAGCTTGTTACGAATAAGCAGCAGAAAGCAATACACACACTGGTAACTTTACTCAAGTCTCTAAACACATCAACTGAGTTAGGACCGAGTTAGTTTTTATTGAGACCTCAGTCATTATTGAATGACATTGATCGGATAGTCGTTAAACAGGGCATACCTGTACTTTACAAGGCGATTTGTTTGTGTTCATGTCTTTGTTTTTCCTTCTGAACAGATTTTCAAATGTTGGTACAGTGACTAAACCTGACACCACATCCATAAATCCAATTTTCCTTAAGAAATATACGTGTAAATGTAATTAGCTGGGAGTGCGGGTGCTTACTGTTAGGAGCGTATGCTTATGAGTATGCACTGTTATACAGGGTTTGTAAATGTCGTGATATGGACTTCATGACCCAAACCAGCATTCTAACTGAATTTGGAAAAGTATTTCCTCAAATAAAATCCCACACAAAATGAGTGTTGGGGACACATATTTGGACTTTTCTGTATATAGGATTTTGTTTAATACTACCATACTGTATATTTGCTATTTTATGTACTTTCTTTATTTCAAGTAGTCCTAGACATGAGACTGATATTTTTATATAAATAATCATTGCAAGTCTGTTATTTTTGAAAAAAAACAAGAAAAAAATAAAGAAATAAACTAAAAGCATTTTCGAAGACTGTACTTACAGCACATGCTGAGGCACTGATCGGTCTCTTGATTCATCATTTAACGCTCTTCAGTCTCCCTCGTCTTGTCGTCACTCCCGTCTGAATCTTTCAGTGTTATCTGTTCTTTCAGAAATCCCCCTCATACAGCTGTTGTTATTGTAATTGAAAGCAGGGTGTCACAGTCACATTGTGCTTCTTGTCCACTGGTGTGCTTGTTTAATAAATGAAGTGTAAATAGCAATCGTCTCTCCAGTTCTTGTGCATGTTTTGAAAATGAGGTCTCGATCACGATCAGGTACAGCTGTGCACAGCAGAACTCGTATCAGCACAACACACACCTCACCAGGGTCACTTCAGTGCTGAGAATCCACCACCTAAATAGTACCTGCTTTGAGCTGGTCTTAGAGAAGAAAGTACAGGAGTCTAACAAGAAATGTACAGAAACAGATGGACTCCAGTGACTGTAGAACTGCACAGTGCGTCTATAGTAAGTGAAAAATGGCCAATGATTGTAAAATCAAGGTGTACCTAATAAAGTGGCCATTGAGTGTGTACTGTACATTGTGTCACTTCTGTAAGCAAAATAAATATAAACTGTAAACTAATGGCTAAAGAGTAGAAACACATATATTGTATAATTCGGCCTCTTGTGCGAGTGGGAGTTATTTAGGTAGATTCTAGTGCTAAACAAAACTGGTTAATCATCGTTGGTTTAAATAAGAAAAGAATCAAAACGCATGATGTGTGAATACTAACAATTCTGCCATTTGGTAAAAAAGCCAATGGCTTTGTAACAGGTATGGCAGCAGGACTAATATTTTAAGCACAGATCGGAGGGTACTGCAGGTCCGGCGCTGAATCACCTAGGGAAATGCATACTGTGAAAATTGACAGTAGAACAAAGTGGCCAAATTGGCATAAAAAATTCATAGTATTGTGAACGTTATGGTCAAACTGTCAAGTCAATTCAAATTTATTTATATAGTGCTTTCTACAATGTGTTGTCTCAAAGCAGCTTGACAATATTATTTTATCTTAAAAGGCAAATCACAAATTGAGCAAGCCTAGGTCGACAGTGGCAAGGAAAAACTCCCTTGGGAGGACCAAGACTCAAAAAGGGACCCATCTTCCATGGGTGGCTTAGATGTTAATTGAAAGAAAATGTTTCCCTATGCAGATATGCATTCTGACACATATACATCTGTGGTGAAAATCAACAGACAAGCTTAACTTCAATATAATACATTATACACTGCTCACAAACATTAGGGGATATTTCAAAGTGAATAATTTCCCAAATTTCTGTTAGCAGTATATATTCCATCATGACAAAAATGGCATATTCTTCCTCATAACATTCTGTACATACATTCTCTCTATAGAGCGATTTTAAATATAGGTTGGTGTTTTTTAACGTGTACTTGAACTGTAAGCAATTGCCTTTTGAGAAGCAGGTGGTGTAGTAGAGCCTCTTAAATTGTTTTGCATTCTACTCTTGTGCCTTTCCACAACTGTATCCCAGTATCTCATAAGCAGCTTTGCCACTGTGGTAAATTCTTTTCACTACATTTTATAATATTTGATTACATTTGCTTAAATGTTTTATTTCACATTGAGGGTTATAACGTATAAATATAGCTGGAGAAGTTTCTTTTTCATTTGAAATCTAAGGATTTAGTGAATGATGATTTTCCATTTATACTTTGTACTGGGAAATATAAGTATATAAGAGACAATCTTAGCAAAATAACTCAGGCATTTTACTCACAAATATATAGATATCTGAACTGGAGTGAGATACACTGCTCACAAAAATGAAATAGCCCCTAATTTAGCTACCAAAAGCTACCAAGTGAATAAATGTAAATATTAAGTTTAATTGTGTCATTAGGAATGATGCCTGGATGAGACACACTGGTCTGTCTGAATATATTTTTCTGGTGAACAATTTGTAAAGTATGAGTACAGGATCAGGGGAATGGTTAATTTTGGCTCGTACATCGTCACAAACCGAGGGATCCTATTGATAGATGCAGCTGTCCCTTGCAGCTTGTGTCCAATCAAGGGCTGTATTTAAAAACAACTACCACCTGCTACTAGCAAATTGCACTCTAAATGGCCCCCCTCTGCCAGGATTTCTCAGAGACCTTTTCACTACCATACAACAAGTTAAAATATGCCTGTAGATACAAAGAAACTCACCAGTAAACCAATACTGTCATCGCATTAAAATAAATGCTAAATTTATGTGCTTTACAAAGATATCTCTCAAAAAAGTAGCTGTTTTTAAAGATACAGTATTAAAAGCTGATTTCAAAGGTCAGTCATGTCCACACAATAAGCTGGTCTAATGTCTCCATTCCTTCTGTGGATCCCAAGGGTCATCAGACTGTCCTCACTGCCAATTAAAGCTCATTAAATTGCTTTATAAACCTTTTAAAGGTTGACATAAATAAGGAGTTTTGCATGTTTTGGCTGCTGAGATGTATCTTAGTGTGTCTGAGTGACTCATACTACCATTGTATTGTATAGACTTTAGTTATATAACCTCTGCTTCATATGGCATTTGGAAGTTTGAAAAATCCTGATACGTCTTGTGTATGAAACTGTGAAATGTGAAATTTAAGTACACAGCTAGGAGCTGGTCACATACCAAGTGGCACACTTGCCCACATTTGTCACTGTCAAGTCTCTTTCTTATCTCTTTCTGATGTAAGTACAGAGAATCATTCTCTCAGCGAGTGAATATTTATAGCCTTTTGTATCTCTACCGGCTCGGGACGTAAAGTTCTGTGAAGTGTGAAGTGTTGAGAATGAAGCGGGCCGATATGGTGTTATGATATTCTGATATCTCGTCATGGTACACTTTCTAAAAATATCATCATTGTGGGCAGGACTTCTCTAACAATAAAAAATCTCCACAATATGTAATGTTAAATGTCTTTTTGTAAACCTATTCAATTGAAACTTTGATTAGTTTTGCTGGAATGTGGAAAAAAGGCGCACTGTAAAAATGTGCATCGTAAAAATGCCTTTGGTTTGGACCACCCCTAATTATTAGTTGGCAGTCACACCCTTGCAATACCTTTAACTGTCAACTGCTTAAACTGGAAATTGTCTGCCACAGTTGGGTCCCTGAGCAAGGCCCTTAACCCACAATTGCTTGGATTGTAAGACTGTATTAATTGTAGAACGCTTTGGATAAAGGTGTCTGCTAAATGACATAAATGTAATAAATATATCTGCCATTTTAATGCCTGTATTTCTGTTTACATTGCAACCCACCAGAGAAAGCCCATTTTAGCCGCACAGGGGAGGTTGGGGACGTACATTTATGGCTCAGCTCCCTTTTCATCACTATGGTCTGGTACAGTGACCGCATTACAGCTGAAGCTAAACTCGATTAAACGATCCCTCTTTCCATCACTCATACCCAACACCCTGAGACACCTGAGGGTCATCACTTAGGGTAGGCTCTTCACCCCTTACCTAAAAATAAGCAACTAGTGCATGTCACGATTGATGAACACAATAATGCTTTAATATTTTAATATCAATCATTTTAAACGCCACTAATTGTATTTTTACTTTAATCAACTATACAGGGTTAAACTGTCTAAACTGTCTAAACTGTTTAACTATAATCTTGCATTGTTTGTTGTGCATTCTGTATGCTATGGAATGGCTGCAGCAAGCCAGACATGATTAAAGTAATGTGATCAAATTATAAGCAATACATAATATATAGATAGTTTATTTATAAGTTAATGAATGAATTCTTCAAAACTTCTATTGTCCATTTGTATAACTGCATGGCTTTTAATGGAAAAAATATGTAATATGTAAGCTCTCAAATTAATAAGCTAAAACATGATTAATGGTCCAAAACAAATGCAATTTATTGTGTAGTTGAAACAACAGCAATATAAGTGATGTAACAGTAAAGTTATTACAGTACTAATAAAACACTCAACAAGAAAAAAGCCCATACAACACATCTCTATTTAAAATGCAGACAAGTGGCTATGGAAAGTGTGATAATCCCACTGTAGTATCACAATGTTTAAAAATAGACATAGTGGAGGAAACACCACACCACTGTACCCTTTGGTGTTTCACTGTATATTCAATGCATATCTATTGTATTGTGTATTGTTATATATTTCTTATGCGTAGTTTCTTTTCAGGTTGTGTCAGTGAGCGTGTTTAATATTTACAAGTAGCTTTGTGTTTTCTCCAGTTGTCAGCAGACTTTTGGAAAAGTTAAGCATACGTATATGAATGAGATACAAATAAGACAAATATAATATAAGGATCAGTTGAGAAGCAAAGTGAAAAAGTAGAATACAGCTCACGAAAGGTTTCCCCTACACATGTAGAAACAATTCCAAGGCCAAAGAAAGCTCACTGTTGGAGCTTGGCTTATTTAAACACCCTTGCATGAACACCTATAACGAAACACAAGTGTGTCCATCTGTTTTGTGTCCCAAAAAAGAGCTCCAAAGGAATTTCCAAAGACATGTTTGGGAGGGGATCCCAAAGGTCATGGCCTGGAACCTACAGCCACTAAAATGCTCAGGGAAGAAAATAGTTGCCCTTGCATCTGTTCAAAAACCTCCGTCTACAGAACAGAGAGTGAACAGATTCACTCAGCAGAGGTCACATGGGCTAGGAGGATTCTATATAAACCCAGAGCTTCCACATCCAACAGTTCACTCCCTCCAGTCTCCTACGCTACAGCTAGACTGAAAGTGGTGGGCCATTCCTCGATCCCCCATTTCTCTGTCAAAGACCAGGCACAGCTCAGAAGCAATGTCTGACACAGAGGAAATTGTTGAGGAGTATGAGGAGGAGGAGGAAGAAGAGGTTGAGGAAGAGGAATACAATGTAGAGGAGGCCCCTCAAATAGAGGATGAAGAGGAAGACAAGAACGTAGAGGAGGTGGGGGAGGAACCAGAAGAAGACTCTAAGCCTAAGCCCAAGTTGTTTGTTCCAAACATGGCTCCTCCCAAGATGCCCGATGGTGAAAAGGTGGATTTTGATGACATCCACCGAAAGCGCGTTGAGAAGGACTTCAACGAGCTTCAGAGCCTCATTGAGGCACACTTCACCGGGAGACAGAAGGAGGAAGAGGAGCTGGTGGCCCTGAAGAACCGCATCGAGCGGCGGCGTGCAGATCGCGCAGAGCAGCAGCGCATTCGTGCCGAGAAGGAGCGCGAGAGGCAAACTCGTCTGGTGGAGGAAAAGGCACGGCGTGAAGAAGAGATGGCCAAAGTCCGAGCTGAGGAGGACGCCAAGAAGAAGAAGCTCCTCACCAACAAGGGT
Organism: Parotocinclus maculicauda; assembly: GCA_034780255.1. NCBI lineage: Eukaryota > Metazoa > Chordata > Actinopteri > Siluriformes > Loricariidae > Parotocinclus > Parotocinclus maculicauda. The sequence goes on from JAUZSU010000950.1 coordinate 21,381, forward strand.
TACGGGGGATACCTGCAAAAGGTTGATCAAAAGAAGGGCAAGAAGCTTACAGAACGTGAGAAGAAGACCAAGGTGCTTATGGAACGTCGAAAGCCGCTCAACATCGACCATCTCAACCAAGAAAAGCTGGCAGAGAAAGCCCGTGATCTGTGGCAATGGCTGCAACAGCTCAACGCAGAGAAGTTTGACCTAGCTGAGAAGCTCAAGAGGCAGAAGTATGATGTCACTGTGTTGCGCAACCGTGTCAGCGACCATCAGAGGTACAGCAAGACCGCCAAGACTGCCAGGAAGTCCTGGAAATAAACACTCTAGGTTGAAGAAGCAGTTCAAATCAAATTGACCCAGTTTCCCTTAGCCAAAACGTCACTCCCTGAAGCACTGCAGGTGCAAAGCGATTGTAGACGTCAATGCAACGGCATGCCTAAAATATCACACACTCTGGAGGTAGCCTGAGTTGAGTTTGATATTAAAATGTATATATGCAAACATTTGATATGTGTACATGATAGATGAAGGTATAGCCTCAGCACCACTGATACAGTAAGTAGGTATCTAGTACGTCTGGGATCACTTAGCAACTCAACACGCTGTGCTTCAAGTGTGTGATAATTTAGGAATGCCCTTTGGACCATGCTAACATTTTCCATCCTGGTTAGCAACATTAGCCTCTTAGCTTTAGTGCAAGTTTACCAAATCAAACCTTAAACATTCAACAGGTTCCCATTTTATTTTTCTATATTATTGTAAGAAAGTTCTATGATGATATACACGGAACTACCAAGTCCCACTTTAACATGAATAATTACTGCATTGTTATTTGTCGCGTCACGCACAGGGCTCACACTGAACCAATGTTGATCAAACCCAGGCTCCATACAAGTCCGTAAAGAATCTCTCGTATATCTTGATAATACATTTATTCAAGCAAGAGTTACTTTATAGACATCCTGCATAATTAAATGAATTGCTAAGTTATAAAGATATGGTAAAGAACTGCCCTTTCCTGCTTATTGCTCTTATTTGATATTAAGACTGTTTCATGGACACTAAATACACAACATTGATCCAGTAGTTTGACTAGAGTTGTCATTTTAAAACATTTGGTTTACTATGTGTAATATATTTCATGAATATTGGTAGCTGTTTTGTTAGCATGTGTTTAAATCATTTCGCTAACATTGCAGTAGCTACATTTCTTTTTCCACATATTGAAATTTGAAGCACGACTATGTGGACGTGGTGTTAACCGACAGCTCATTTTAGTGAATGTTCATCTTCAAGGCTATGATCACTTTTTAGAAATGTATTTAAAATAAATTGGCAATTTTAATGTTTGTGTGTTTGATTTTGATTTTTAAACAAACAATTATTTAAAAAACAAAATTCCCCCAGCATTTTTTAAACCTTGCTTATCCTAATCAGGGTTACGGCCTTCTCTAAAGCTTATCTATGGAATTTACAGGTAAAATCATACACATATTCAGTCAGGTGATGCTATTTTAAATGTCTTATTATTGTTCCGAGTGTTTTCAGAGTTCTTATTCCATGGCTTGCTTTCGTAATGCATAATGCAAAAAGCACGCACTGCTGTGACCTAGAGGTTAAAAGTACTGGACTAGGGACCAGAAGGTCCAGGGATCAAATCTCACCTCTGCTACGCTACCAATATTGGGTCCTTAAGCAAGATCCTTGACCCACAATTGATTGCACTGTAAAACTGTATCAGATGTAAGTCGCTCCGGATAAGCATTTGCTTAATGCTGTGAATGTAAATGTACTCACCTAAAAACTAGAACAATGAAGACATGGCTGTAACTGAAATAAACTGTTCACTAATTCTGCACTATATAGGAAGAGGCTATTTAGTGCTAGTAGTAACATTGAAGCACAACCCATATCAACACTTCCTCATCATCAGCATGTGTCAACACTGAGCTGTCTCATATACAAACATACAGTTTAAAGATGGAAATGTATTTAAAAGAAGAATTTAATTGTAAATTAATCTTAGTGAAAGCATAGTGTTTTTCATGTGCTGCTGTGTTTGTGATCGATCAGGTCTTGATTTTCAATGGTTTATCAATAAAATTACCTTGGAAGGATTTAAGGCAAATGAAAGAAACAAGAAAGCCATTTTGAAACGGTTATAACAAGCATGATATTTATTTTCTGTCAAATAAAAATGAATCGGTGATATTAAAAGGAACGTTCCATTTCCATTAAATTAAGCACACAAATATTATATTAACATAAAAATTGCATCATCAATAACACTTATTTTTAGGTATTATCCAAAGAAAAACACAAATGTCATGGGTATTTGGGTATGAGCAATTTATGTAACAACAACATTGTGTTTGAGCAAACAAAAAAAGGCACTTTTAAAGAGGAGTAGAGATTCAAAGAAGTTTGTCTCTTCAGTAAAAATTATGTAAATGATTCAAAGGTTTTTGTTAGAAACACAGGCCACACAGAACAAATATATGTTACCCTGGTGTCCTTTGTGCTGTTCATTTTTAGCGCTGCAGACCCCTGTTGTTGCTGCTGAGCAGTTTGGGGTAAGATGTTCCGATGGCATTTCCATGACGGCACACCACGATCTCTATCACATACTCATCCACTTTCACCACGGTGTTGGTGACATGCTCATTGCTCTTAAGAAAGATGATGGTGAAGAGTGCCACCTCAAACTCAGGGCTAACGCCAATGAAGGAGCTACCCAATGGTTTCACCAAGCTTTTCCATCTGAATTGCAGGTTTATAACATGGTCATTGCTATCTGGCTGAAAAGGTCAAGCAGATCAGACAAATTTGGTAATTAAAAAGCACAACAATATTCAGTTTAATCTGAAAAAATGATAACTATAGCTAAATAGCGACAAATAATATGTATACCAACTTTACAGAACAACATTACAGGAGTGCCATTACCCTTGCACAGTAGATATTTGGTCTTAGATAGCTCTTTACGACGGTCCGATTTACGATAACATGTTTACAAGGTACATATTCAGTACTTTATTATAAAATAAGCTTTATGTTAATGATTTTGCCCAACTGTAGTTTAATACAAGTGTTTTAAACATGTTTAAGGTAGGCTATGCTATTATGTATACGGTATATAGAGTAGATCTCAAGTGAGTACACCCCTCATGTTTGTAACTATTTTATTGTATTTTTTAATGGGATAACACCGAAGATATGACACTGTCATACAACGTAAACTAGTCAGTCTAGAGCTTTTATAACAGTGTAAATTTGCTGTGCCCTCAAAATAACAACACAGTCATTAATGTCTAAACCACTGGCAACAAAAGTAAATACATTCCTAATTGAAAGAGGGGATCATGCTCTGCTTCACTAGGTCACTGTACATGTTGACATTCATGGTTCCCTCAATAAACTGTAGCTTCCCACAGCTGCCAGCACTCATGCAGCCCCAAATCATGACATTCCCATCACCATGCTTGACTCTAGGCAAGACACACTTGTGTTTGTACTTCTCACCTGGTTGCTGCCACACATGTTTGGTACCATCTGAACCAAATAATTTATCTTAGTCTCATTAGACCACAGAACCTGGTTCCAGTAATCCATATCCT
>JAUZSU010000952.1:0-20762 GCA_034780255.1 Parotocinclus maculicauda
GCCTTTTAGGCTAATTCTGGTGCATTTACAGCAATGTTAATTAATGTACACTGTCCCTGTTAAATAAACTATTGAAAGTGAAAGGATCAGAAAAAAAGAAAAAAACAGATAACCGCCACAGGAAAAACAACCCTGCCTTGAGGGTCTCGATAGCGAGAGCAGCGTAGGCAATGTTCAGGAGGAGCAGGTAGCTAAAGATGATGGGGAATAATAATGTAGAGCCTACAGACGAAACCGAGGTACCAAAATGCAATAAATAATGGAAGACTGATTTTTTTTGGCTGGAGTTTGAACAGGACAAGCTGTTCTGTAAAAGGTGTTGTGCCTCTGAAAGCGAGCCGTTTTTCGTGAGGGATTGTTCACTTCTCAAACGAGACAGTGTAGTGAAGCACAATCTGTCTCATCAGGACACATTTTGCAGAGACATGTATGCCACCAAAACACACCAAATCCTTCAGTCTATTACTGACTGGTGCCAGTAAAGGAAGTAAATAAATCTTTACTGACATGACAAATATAAACATATGTATTGTCAAAGCTTGGTTACAAGGAATTGGAATATGCATTACAGTCAAAAAGAAATAAGAGTTAAAATACAATAGTATTATTATTAAAGGAAATAAAACTAAAAAAGGGCAGCATGGGGGCTCGGTGGGTAGCACCACTGCCTCAAAGCTAGAAGGTCCCGGGTTCAATCCCAGGGTGGAGCAGCCTGGGTCCTTTATGTGTGGAGTCTGCATGGCAGCTTGGCAGAGGTGGGATTTGAACCCTGGACCTTCTGGTCTAGAGGCCAGTACCTTAACCACTTTCTGAGCATTGCTTTCCGAAAATGAAGCAGTTTTAACTCGGTGTGAGCTAGAATAATTAATAAAGCTACAACTTTTGCAATCTTATTGATTGTTACAGTTAAATCTGTAGTTAAATTGAAATGCGAACATAAACACTGCATCAAAATGCACTTCCAAATGCACAAAGTAAATATTCTACATAAAATGTTTCTAATAAATATTATATAAAGTTTACTTTTTGAATGCTGTATATTTTATTACTCTTGTTAACTATTTTGGACAGGAAACTGCACCAATGACTTTTGGTTAAACATGAAATTTGGTTATGATGACCATAAGTTTGGAGCACTGAAAGTTTTGGGCCCTAAGGGTCAAGCCTTTAAGGGGATGCTTAATGTAGTATAATTTTATGAAGGGAAGCTTGGGTGCACTATCATTACTATATTTACCCAAATATATACGCCTAGAGGAATGTTAGCGTAAGGTACGGAGATGTAAATTTAGTCACATAAAAAGATGATGCTGAATTGGGAACTTTTTAGAGCACAACAGCAGAGAGATATTTATGGTCTGCAGTATATTCAGGAAGCTCTAAGCATTCACAAATGACTTCACCTCAAAAAGCACCTTTTGTAGCTTTCTCCAAAAGTGCTCACGAAGGGATAGAAAAAAACAGAACCGCTGCACTAGGAAGGAAACAGGCTTTATTGTTGAAGTGATAAGAACCATCTGGAGGGCAGAGTCTGGTCCTAAATCACTATAATAAAGACCAAATTAATAAGTTTTTGATACTGACGGAGGAAGAGTGCTAAAAGTTTTCTTGAAATTGCTTCCCTTAAATGGCTGAATCTGTTGTTGTACACTGACGGTGTTACCTGCACTTCTATAAGAGATCAGTTTTTGGAAAGGTCAAAGCCAAATCTACGTCTATAGCGCTTTTAACAGCGGAGCATCATCTCAAAGCATCTTCATACATAAAGTGTGTAGGCCCACAGGCTTAAATAAGCAAGCATTGGGTGACAGTGGCAAGGAAAAACTCCTGCAATGTTATAAAAAAAAGAGATCTTATAGCAACCAACACGAAGAGAGTAAAGTAATCAATGAGCTTAAAGTAATAGCTTAAATATACATAAAAAAATATATAAACATCAAAATTAATATATTTAAAGATATATGTATATGGACATGGACTAATTAAAGATAATGCAATATAATGAAAGGTAAATTATTTAATAAACTATAAGAGAAACTACAAAAGACAACATATATTTATATATGTTTATATTTATATATTTACGATAACGTATATATATACACACTGTTTGCTAAAGGCCGTGTGAGAGTGATGTAAAGTTTGCATCCTGCAACACATGCAAAGAAGAAAACCTCGCGGGGGAAGCACAATAAAAAACTCATTTAATACGTCATTTAAAGAACAAACACTTGGTGAGTTTTCGAGGCTCACTAAAAATAATTTTGAAAAGACGCCTGGGGCAGCAACAGTTAGACAGCAATTAACGCAGCCCACACCTGGTAACACTCTCCCTTATGAGCGTGACAGGCAGAACGCTAAGCAAATAACCCGAAAAATAACTAAATTCATCGAGTTAGCTGACCAGCCTTTTTCAGTGGTGGAAGAACAGTTATGCCTGCAAGTATTTTGTATTTTTTTTCTTGTAAAAGTCATGTTTTTGTCTAAGATAATTTTATTGTTCCTTTTTTCCAGATCACGTAACCAGAAGCACTGATCATAATTAAATCTAAAAAAATACATAAAGCACAGCATGAGCCTGGTCTTGTCCTGTATTCACTTTGTCCTCTTGCAATAAAGCATCGCTTGCTTTTACGTCAGTCTCTGTCCTCGTTTTGAGCGGGACATGATTATTCTCGTTAAAAGAGTTTGCTGAGCATGCTATGTTTGATTAGACTTTGTGGTTATACAAAAAAGAGGCAGAAATGATGCGGATAATTAAATAAATTAACATTCACAAACGCTTTTGTTTGATATAAAAAAAACGTTGGCAATAACCTTGTGTATAATAAATAGAATTGCTTTGTTTCATGTTCACAAATTGCTGAAACTAAAATATGTTGCCATGTCACAGAAATACCTAAAGAGAAGCTCGGCCTAAGTTGGGTCAGTTTGGTAAAAAAATAAACCATAATAAATGAATTACACTTTATGACTTAAATGTTATAACCCTGTTCTGAAAGGGGTTTTCGCATGTACTGTGATCGCCAGAGCAAGGCTTTATGGGATCTGTAGGCATACAGTGGTGAACATGCTTATGAGATTCAGACCTACTTTACTTGGACCTGGACCCCAGTGAAATGTTTCTACAATAGTCTATAATAGTCACAGTGAAGTGAAGTGCTGGATTTATGTTAATCGTTTATGTACAGTTGTGCCCCTACGGCTGATTGGTAAACAGAGGGGTACAGATGTGCCTCATTAAATTGTTTGTGTGTCCCAGCACCACAAGTAAGCTAGAAACACCCCTGCTGGCTTCTGTGATTAAACTCTGTTCAGGTTCTCTGCTTTGACCTTAAATTCATTTCAAATTTTTCCACATAACACTTTTTTAAATTCTCACTCATTTTAAAGAATCTGGTTTCAGTTACTGAGTTTGTAACTATTTAAACTGCTTCCTATATCAACAGATATATTACTAAAACCTAATTTAACTCCCCAGACAAATAATTACACCTTGAGTATTTCAGGTTGTAGTATCGTCAGGCTCCTGCAGATGGCGTTGCATGTGGATCATAACTACGAGCGTGGTGTGCGAGGAGATTGAGAGATTGAGAAGAGGTGGTACAGTGCAGTGAATATCTTGTTCGATGTGCTTTTGCATTTGGGCATGCCAAAGGTTGTAGTGTGAAAGAAGTAGATGATTCTGCAGGTGTATTGACGTTTATGGTCATACTGGTCTACCAGCAGGACCACAGGACCAGGATGACACTGTAGTTTACAGTTTGGGGTTGCCAGAGCTTGGTCTCTTTTAAACTAGTGGAAACAGCAAAACAGGCAGGCACTGCAACATGTACTGTGCAGAAAAACACACTCAGATAAATAGATTTGTCTACTTCTGAACAAAACAGTATGCAATAACAGACTAGACTGTTGGGCCAACACGGGGGCTGTGCACAGGAGGGGGACTAACAAAAGACCTTTGCCTTTATTGAGTGTTTTAAGACCTACAATTGTTCCCAGGTGCAAATGCATTAAAAAAGAGACACAGCTCTAAAAACTATAAAAAAGCCAAGTCTGCAGTTGTAGCCTGACGCACCGGACGAGCCTACAGAATTAACTGATACTGATAATAGCTCAGTCAGAATAGAAATCAATCCTGTACACCCTGGCCTGATCCATCTGAGGCCAATCCAAGTTACATTTCAATCATTTGCATTTACGGCTGCTTTTCAACTCATACAGTCTTACAATTTAAGCAATGTTGGGTTAAGGCCTTTGCTTAAGGACCCGATTGTGGCAGCTTGGCAGAGGTGGGATTTGAACCCAGGACCATCAGGTCCATGTCATGAACGGTGAAGTTAGGCGGAGGCAAACGCGACGTGCAGGAAAGTCGAAGTTTATTGAAATTATTCTGTTTGGACTTTGGTGTTTCCTGTCCATAAATTATTGATTTTTTGAAAATTGAGTATTTGAGTAAATTGACTCTCTCTCTAATTTTTAATGTATAATATTTACAGTTTAAGTGCGTTTTCTTAAGCCTGTAACAATTTTAGATTAAACAAGCTGTTCAAAACAGACAGGCAGGACTCGTGCTTCTTGTTGCTATGGTGATGTTTGCACTAAACTGGATTCCATGCATGTGCATAGCTTTGGATCGCGTTGCATCCGGAGATTCAGAGATTTATATCGGATTGTTGAGTTAAGCGTGCACATAAAAAGCTCGGCTGGAAATTACAATTGCACTGCTTTTATTGCTCCAGCCAGTGATCCATGGTCTGTACTGTGGGTCCATCAGTGGTGCCAAGATGTGGCTTCTTAATTCAGAACTGTAATCAGCAGCACTGGGTGCATTTTTTGTCTCCTCTCTGTGTTAGAAACACACTGGACAGCGAGTCTGTCTGTTTGACACATTATTTCGACCGTCTCCTTATGAATCCCGGCCCGGGTACAGAGTCACTGCTGCAGCCTGGCACAATAACAACAGTTAGAGACAAAAGGTCAGCATGTGCTCACTTCCACAGGTCAATCATCCAGGATAACAATAGAAACTTAAAGCAACTGCAATAACAGGAACAGTTCCGGTGACTATAAAAACATGTACAGACCTGCTTCTGGCTCCTGCTGCCAGAGCTGCTACAGCAAACATGTCAGTTTGGGACCCTGACCAAAAGGTTAGGATTCTGTTTTTATAGTTAGAATCACTAAAATTATATTTACACTCAGTGATTTTGAACTGGAACACCATACTGGAGAGAGGGAAGAGCACATCTACTAACATCAGCTCTGTTTTAATTGCTATTTTGTTCTGAATTGCTTCTAATCCGTGTGATTTGAACTACAGCAGCTGCCGTTCATGACTGAAAGTTACTTTTATAGCTCCCCGTGCTGCAGCTGACTGATATCCAGTGTTACGAGGGTTTTGGCAGGCAAAGGGTTGATGCAGAATCTCCCAAATAAAATGTGTGATGTTTTATGATATTTTGTTTTAGTGTAAGTGCTAGGAAGTGAGATGACCTTAATGAACAAGCGTGCAGCAGTGCGCTCAATAAACAACAGAGCCGCTCATACAGGGTTGCCAGATACCGCAAGTGTAAGCAGACTGGGCTATGGAAACAAGCCAAAAGAAGCCCGAAGTCTCAGAAAAATGAATAATAATACATGTGGTATTGCTTTTATGGCTGAACTAAACTCGACTCAACTCACAAGTACCAATATTTGAAAATGAAGACATAGAAAGGATAAAGATAAGACATTTAGCCAACAATTATTCAAACGTTTAAGACAAATGTCAGAGTGGCTAAAAATGTGCACAATCTTAAGAGCTTTAGTACGGCATCCAAATGTCCTGTATATTCTGGAATGATACTCATTCAGAAACTTGGAAATGAAACAATGGTATATTTAATTTAATAACGGCTTAATACTTTTGCTCAGTACAGTATGTCAGGATGTTCTTGTTTTTACCCCATATAGAATGGACAGTGAAGCAAAACTCTTAAATTGAGATCAGCTAATCATCTAAAACATTTCACTTCTTGCTTTTTTCTAGCTTCACAATGTCCCAAGACCCACACCACATGGACTGTGGAAGTAAGACACTGGACTCTGGACCTGATGGTCCTTGGTTCAAATCCCACCTCTGCCAAGCTGCCACAGTTGGGTTCTTAAGGTCCCACCATTGCTTGGATTGCAAGACTGTATGAGTTGTAAGTCCCTCTGGATAAGGGCGTCTGCAAAATGCTGCGAATGTAAATGTAAATAATTCAGTTCATTTGCCATAGCATTTGAGATGTTACTTAGTACTTTGTTGTCACAACTAAAGTTCTAGCATTCATTCCAGTCCCTGTCATTGTAGCTGCTCAAAATCCGTATGACCCCTGATCTTATACAGTGAGTACGGAAAGTATTTAGGCCCCTATAAATGTATCACTCTTTGTTTCATTGCAGCCATTCATCGCAAAATCAAAAAATCTCCCTAATGCATCTCTGGGGCTCAGCCACAGTGATCTTTTGGTTCTTCTTTATCTCTTATCAAGGTTCTTCTCCCACGTTTGCTCAGTTTGGCTGGACGGCCAGATCTAGAAAGAGTTCTGGTCGTCCCAAACTTCTTCCATTTAAGTATTATGGAGGCCACTGTGCTCTTGGGAACCTTGAGTGCTGCGGAAGTTTGTTGTAATCTTGACCAGATCTGTGCTTTGCCACAATTCTGTCTCTGAGCTCCTTGGGCAATTCCTTCGACCTCATGATTCTCATTTGTATAGACATGCACTGTGAGCTGTGAGATCTTATATAGACAGGTGTGTGTCTTTCCTAATCAAGTCCAATCAGTTTAATTAAACATAGCTGGACTCCAATGAAGGAGTAGAACCATCTCAAGAAGAATAAGAAGAAATACACAGCTTGTGAGGTAAATATTAGTGTCATAGCAAAGGGTTTGAATACTCATGACCATGTGATATTTTATTTTTTATTTTTTAATAAATTTACAAAAATGTATACGTATAAAATGTATATGTATTCTTTTGTCAAGATGGGATGTTTTCCAAATGTATTGGAATTCACATGAAACCTGGAGCCTAAACTGAAACTGACTTGAAAAATACACAAACACTACCACTGTAGAAACTGTGGTAGCCCAGCAGTTAAGATACTGGACTATGGACCAGAAGAGCCAGGGTTCAATCTCTTTACCAAATGCCAACATTGAAAAAGACCAGTAAGCCACAGTTGCTTGGACTGTAAAACTGTATAACTTGTATGTCGGTCTAGGTAAAAGCACATGCACATGATATAAATGTACACCTGTTTAGCTAGTCGTTAATGCAGCTATCTAATCAACCAATCACTTGGCAGAAACTCGATGTTCACATTGTCCTATTGAGGCCAGCTGAAGAATGTGAATTCTCCTTATCCCGCTGCAAATCAAGTAATAATGGCAATTAGTTTGCCCATAAACTCTGATAACTTATCTAATCATTTTACCCAGTGTGAAAGGTGATTTCGGGATTACTGCTGAGGGTTTACTTCCTTATGTAATATAAACCAGTAGACTGAAGTCATCTTTATTTGAAACAACATCCTATAATAGGAAGAGTTAAGTAACTTTGTATTAGAAAGAAATAATATAGTTAATTATTAAATAATTCCAATTAACACTGATAAATTATCGAATCAATCCCAGCATGAAAGGCATTAATGGCCTCTCTATATACATTTTCAGGAATCTATAATATTGTTAAATGATGCTTCTTCAGCGTTCCTTCCTATGCCATGAAAAAGGCCAAGAGATTATTATTATTATTATTATTTTAGGTATTGTAGTGCTATATCTCAAGCAAGCCCATTCCAAAATGCTGATTTGTGAGATACGCTCTTCACTGACACTTTGAAAAATTGTTCCATTAGATGAGGTTGTGTTTGACCTTTTGGATCTAATAAACTGCAGATAGCTGCATAAAAGCGCAAGCCTTTTGCCTCTTAAAACCTGCAAGGCTGTGACTGGGAGGATTTAACTGTTTCACAACAGATCTATAATGATTGTACCTTAAATCATAAAGCTGCAGAACACTTGTGTGCCACACGATATTACAGCATGTATTAAAGGAAATTAAAAATGAATCTGTAAAGTCTTTCAGATAAAGCCTTAAGCCTATCATCTTTTAACTTTTTTTAACTAGTTTCCAAGGCGTGATTTCATCCATGTTCCATGGAAGCTAACCACAATCACATGCCCAAGACCTTGCACAATTATTTTATTTTAACCTTAACCCTCTTTAAATGAGAGAACATACATTCAAACGATTGGGTCCTACTGCTTTGGTAACTCTCACCACCTTTTAACCACAAAATTGATGTTCCTTCCATCAGAATACACGTGAAAATGTACACTTATTGGTCTATAGCCTGTAGGGCTCAAAGCAACTTTAAAACTAAAAGCAGGTGAAAAGCTTCACTTGCTTTTTTTTACTCCTCTTCCCACTCTGAGTGTTTCTCTGTGCAACTACACGATACAAAAAAACATTTATGTAGACGTTTTAAGAAATAACCTTACATAATAATAATTATATGGATTAGCAGAAAAGGTAAACACATTTGGCATTGTTTTATTTACCCGTGGCATTTTAACAGGCAAGTCAAACACCAGCTTTAAGGAATTGCTCCATATGGCAGCAGAGGAATTTTTGCCATGTCGGATTTCTTTACCTGCTAAAGACTTTTATGTACGTACTTTGCTGCTTCCCCTACTGTGCTAGGGAGAGCTCACCTATCTGTCACCTGTCACTCTCACACGTGAGTGCAACATGCAACTCTAGCAAGACTCTCTTGAATTTATTCCATTTGTGCAACAGTGAATTCGCTTGAAAAGCTGGTTGATGAGGCCAGCATAAGTACTCTGTCCCAGTTTCTTAATACCTGTCAGAAGTTCTGTAAATCTGGATGCTCCCTTGTGCTTAGGCCAAATGCTCAGCTTCCTAGAGACATTTTAACATTTGTCATGTTTGCGCGCTCTTTCTCCCTGCATACACCTTGCTCCTGTGTTGCATTTGTCTCTTTCAGCTGTTGTTAAACTAATCTCTGGAGTGTTACTCTTACAGTATTGCCAGATCAGGACATGTTTCACAGGTGGCAGAGAACTTTGGCACTGATGTTAAATGCAAGGAATCTTAAGCAGCATCTTGCTTAAAGCTGAGTAGTTATGCTGCATAATTTGCAGTCCTTTTGTGGTGCCCTTGGATGTAAGAAGGGTTGTAAGTAGTGAAGGAGGTCTGTATGTAGCACAAAGTGATGTTCCCAGAGACTGTCCCCAGCGATGTCCAGTTTTAGTTTGTTCCGCATATACCACCAACAAAAAAAACAAAGACTACTAATCAAAACAAAGCAAGAGCTACAGCTGCTATCAAGGTCACATTTGTATTTACATTTATGGCATTTAGCAGACACCCTTATCCAGGGTGACTTACACTCCAAGCAGTTGTGGGTTAAGGGTCTTGCTCAAGGGCCCAATTGTGGGAGCTTGGCAGAGGTGGGATTTGAACCCAGTCCAGTACCCTTAACCGCTAGGCTACCAAAGTCCCACATACATTTAAATCATTTAGCAGACGCCAATTTACAATTTATACAGTCTTACAATCCAAACAATTGCTTATCTATGGTAGCTTAATGGCAAAGGTGGGATTTGAACCCTGGACCTTCTGGTCTAAAGTCCAGTACCTTAAACACCAGGCCACCACAGTCCCAGGTCACCACTGTACTTAACTTTTTTCTGTTCCAAAAACAGAAAAGTTTTTAATTTACACTTATCTTTGGGAACACCTGGACAACTTAGATGTACATTTAGCATATGGCCATATCCAGAGCGACTTACAACCAATATAATTTTACAATCTTAGCAAGTGTGATTAAGTTACTTGCAGAAGGGCCAAACAGAGGCTGCTTGGCAGAGGTAGGATTTGAACCTTGGACATTCCAGGCTACAGTCCAGTACCTTAACACTGCACCGCCACATTCTCCGTTAACATAAAAGGTTCAATATGCACTGGCTACCATTATTGCACATTATTTGAAGATTCAAATCTAAAAGCCACATCTAATACATCTAATGACGCAGAGCAAGCTGGTAAAACCTGTCAACTGCCATCCATTTTCATAAATTCTTGCTTCCTTCTAGTCATAAATCTTTGCAATGCAAACTCAATTCCAATGTGTCCCAAAGACTTTTTACTGCTCGGCTCATGAAAATGCAATTTAGTACTGTTTATCCTATAAAACCTTAGGGTGCAGTTTAATTAAAGAACAGTGCAATGTAACCAATGTAAAGCATTAAAAAATATTTAAGTTCTATAAAATTAGACACATTTTTTGACTGATAACACTGATTAACATAGATTTTAGTTTTAATCAGTTTTGGCATGCTGAAACCAAATGCATTTGAACACAAAATTTTACTTGAAACTTGAATTTTCCACTCTATAATACTCCTTTGAACTGATACTCATTCCAGTCATTGTTATTTTTAACATATCTTAGTGTTTTCTCCCTTCCCCCTTCAAAAAATGTATTTATTGGCTGCTAATATTCCAAAAAAGATCATTCCTGATCAAGCATCTTCAGACTCTAGAAGGGTCAACTTGTCATCCCAATGAAGCTGCTGTTAATCAAGTGTGCTCTATATAATTTTTTTTATTAACAAACACAGATCTTCAGTTCAAGAGCTACTTTTTAAAATCAAAAGATGCTCTAAATGAGAACTTTGATATGTTTTTTTAATTTCCATAATAAACAATGAATACCTAAGACACCAGCAGCACACCTTAAATAAATCAGTGTTATCTGATTGTCATTGTGGCATAAATGTCTGATAAGCACTCAACAACAGAATCATAAGCTCTAATGCAATAAATTCATCATTCTTTTCCCATCAGGATGGGCATGAAGCTAATTCATAATGAACAGTAATAGCATGTATAGTAAAAGAAACAGATAAGACTTCAGGGAAACAATAACCAAGATAACTTATTTATTATAAGTATCAGCCAATCCATGTTGAGTGTGTGTGCCATCACCTGACCATGGCCGGTTCTTCAGCCTTGCCCTGACACACTCCTCCCATAGTTAATTCAAACTAGCCAACACAGCCACTCCAATCCAGAGTCCAATAGTACAAGAGAACTATCACTGCTGGACATCAAAGTAGAAGCAACATACAGGTAGATAATGGTGGACCACGCACAGCCGTGGCTAGTGTTGGTACTGTGGTTTTGTGTATTCACAGGTGTTTTGACAAGGTACGTTTTTGTTTTTGTTTTTTTCTTATATAAGTAAGGTGATTAGGGTAATGAATTTCTTATTTCTTTTCATGTATACAGGTACCCGTCCATTACTCTTCCTGACTGGGCATCCAATGCAGGTTGGAAATTAATTCAGTTTATTAATTTATAAACATTTGTCTTAAGAACACACTGTATTCATATTCACGCACTAATTATTAATATTTAATTTTATTATTTTATTACTATTTTATACTAATTATTACTATTTTCTAATGCCTATCTGTTTCTTTTTATCATCATAATAAGTCTACATTGTTTCATGTTTTCAACTACATTTTTCGGATTATTCAAAACACCTTACAACATTAAACCAGTTTTAATAAATAAATCCATCATGAATGAAGAGACCTCAGTAGAGCTGTAGTAAAATTAGAACTCTGTGCTTTATGCTTTTAATCCCATCCCACATTGGCAGTGTTGGGTCCTGGAGAAAAGCTTGTTTGCGTGTTTGGATTGTAAGATTTTATCACTTGTCAGTCACCCTGATTGACTAAATGTACAACTAAATAGTAATAAATACACTCACTCCTTCACACAAATGAAAGATCCTACAATGGGAATGTGGGCATCGGAACCAGATCTTCGGTCTGAGCTTTTTTGTGGACTTTAATCTGATATATTAATCAATATCTCAATAATCTATATATATATATATATATATATCAGGAAAGTGGTACCTGTTAAAATAATTTACATAGCTGCCATCTCACTATGGGCAAATGTGAGTGATCGCCACATCATTAAAAACCTATTACTATTAAAATCTGGACTATGACTATATATTGAAAATTGTTAAAGCAAAAGTTGTCACTGATTCGAGTTTAACCAAATGTGCTAATATCAACAGTGATTTGAATGGGGGAAATGTATACTTAACACACATGGATACAGACTTCTCTTAAAGAATAAAACACATTATGATACTCACATGGCTGTGTATGTGTATATGATTATCTACAGCTTATTAACACAGTATTAAAACACCTTAAATCATTTTAAAAAGCTTTATTCTGCTTTAGACCTAACAAATACCGCCTAGCATTATCTAGACAAACATTATTGTCTTTTCTATCAATGGTTGGGAACTCTATCTATCTGTACAATCATTGTTCTAGAGATGTTATGTAATGTTATTCTAATGCCTTTTTATTTCCAGACTACATTACAAGGTGCAGTTTTGTCAGTGGTCTTTCACCATTTTGTGACTGGAAAGCAGAGGGTCTAATCACAAGCCAAGACGGACCTGGTAAATATCTCTTAAAATAGAGATTTTAAAAATGACAAATATTTGTACTAGATTAAGTCACATGGGCATTATAATGGGGAGGACAAAAGCGTTGTGGTAAATGTATAACAAGCATTATTTATGTAACTAAGTAATAGTGTATATTGTCAGTAACTTTAGAGCACAGGTCATCTTACATAATACCAAAGTAATAACTTCAGCCATATAACATGACAGTGTGCTCATCCTAATCCAATAATATTATTTTATGGCACTGTGTTCTCCCGAAGATGTAGTCTTTGAACATACTTGACCAGAGGTGAAAATAGTACACAGGTTGTTTACTTAATTAAAGTACTTAAGTTTGTAAACTATAAGATTACTACTACTAATGTAATTCATTAAAAAATCATAAACAGGATAAAAAACATTTTTAAATATGAAGAACCAATATATACAGAATACTTTTGTATTTTTAAATAACTGCTAATAAATCTCTTATAACTATACATGGCAGCATTAACAAAGTGAAGTAAATCATGATATTAAACCCAAATAATAGTTATCATCGACTTTTTGAAACACTGATGCTGTATTTTAACTGCACTAATTAAAAAATACTTAATACAAAACAGTTAGATATACAATATAGATTTTTAATAGATCTCATATTTATCTCATAAATAGAATTCACCATCCCAGGGACATGGATAAACCTCTAGTGATGAACAAAAACAATGTGAAGTGTACACAGTTATTAAGTGTTTTAAAAACCTTATTTTTTTAAATGTATTATACTTTTCGAGTGACATGTATGACTCCACACACAGCATGTGAATCTGTATGGTATACTTGACTTCTCCGTTTCAATAAGTCATCTGAGTATCTTTATAATCTCTCATAGGTGTATCATATCAATGTCTATAAAGGCATACCTGCTAATGAAGGGCGGCAGGCACGATGAGGGTCTACAAAAACAGACCACTGTGATTGCTTCATTAGATACCTGACTAGAAGTGACTACATGAAAAAGAAAAATAGATAGATCAAACAGTTAAAATAAATATATTCATTAAAGAAAGTAATGAAAATGTAGTGAGTAAGAAGTACAGATATTTGTTTGGACTATAAAAGTAAAATGTTTTAAGTTAAATAATGAATCAAGTAATGTGCAGATACCTAAAAATATTCTTATGTAAAGTAACTAAGTACTTATTACCTCTGGATTTGTCACATTAAAATGATTTAATCAGCTAATACATTTGACTCATGATTACTTGCATTTCAAACTTTTTTGCTCTAACGCTCTTACTTGGTCCTACACATTCCAGACAAATTTTACCTCTCCAAAGACTTTGAGAGTGCACAAGCTCGACTAAAGAGTGACTTCTTGCATCTCTCTGAAGACTCATGGCTGGAATTCTGGTACTACAAACCAAAAAAAAGCAGTTCAGAGCTAAGAGTCCTTCTTAGAGACAATAGATTGCAAACAGAAATTTGGAGCTCTCTGACTGCTGATGGGGACACCTGGAGGCAGATTTTAATTCCACTGAGCCACTCAAGTCAGAGTGGTGTGCAGGTACAGTGAATTATAAGTTTTACCCTATAACAAATGAAGTTTTAAAACGAAGAAAAAAGCGGTCGCAATTTAAAGCTCGCTTATAGCCTACATTTACATTTACAGCATTTAGCAGACACCCTTATCCAGAGCGACGTACACCTTATACAATCTTACAATCCAAGCAATTGTGGGTTAAGGGCCTTGCTCAAGGGCCCAACTGTGGCAGCTGGGCAGAGGTGGGATTTGAACCCTGGACCTTCTGGTCATAACTAGCCTACTTGTTACTGTGCAGCCAGCTAATTACATAGCCAGGCTTGCTATTCAGAAACCATTTAAAACAAAAGTCATCATGTAATTATGCATATCTTAGTGTAAGAAACTCAAAACCTGGACCTTTGAGTAATGTTTACAAGTAATGTAGTCTAATGTGTCAACTTTAACAATATGTATAAGCATTACTGCCAACGAATGAGGTAGTTTTACAAAACTTCAGCTTTAAACTTAAGCATTAAGCAAAAGCATGAAGCTTTTTTAACCTCCCCAAACACCAAACGTAATTTAAACATTATTGAACCATTGCAGTAATTATAGTATTACTGAAGTGGATATCCATCTTTTCCATCACTAAAATTGCTGAAAGGTTTTTTTTAAATGAATCTATGGTCCAAATTACCAGCAAAAACAATTCAAGATTTTTTAAGACATCATTCCATAAAGGGCTAAAATCTTTACTGTTATTCCTCCTCCGTGTTTGCAGATGCGTGTGTTTCTTAAAAACAAGTTACATAACACAATCACAGTTGACCTTTAGCAAGGCTTGAGCAAAAAGTTGATTATTTGCTGGCAGTTGAATTTCCTGTAGTTTAGTAGTTCAGTAGTTCAGTAGTCATTTTCTGTAATATTATATACGATTAATAATAACAGTAACTTGTATTACCAACAGATTGTTTTTGAGCTCTCACATGGACAGGCAAAGGAAGAAGAAACCATTTTTGACAGGATCGGTGTATGTCAGGGACAGTGTGGTGAGTGGAGGGTCTTATTTATTTTAAGTTATATGTATTTGTATATACACTTTATATAATGCTATGCAAAACTTTACCATGCCACCATTATGTGTTGTTTTAGCAATAATGACCACATATAATTGTCTTAGTATGTTTGTTTAGAAGTTGGGGCGGTGTAGGCAAGACGTAATAAGTAAATAAGTAAGAATACTTTCAAAAATGATTTATTTTTTTGTTTGTTAAGAAAATACATAAAAAACTTAAAAAATTGGGAGTTGTAGAGCTCAATTGTCATTTTTCATGGTTTGTTTATTTGGATTATTTAACGTCGCTATTGGCATCAGTGGCCATTTCAGTACTCAACACCAGGGAATAATACCCAGAGTAAACCCATGCAGACACAGGGAGGACCCAGGTCGCACCACCCTGGAATTGAACCTAGGACCTTCTTGCTATGAGGTGGCAGATCTACCCACCGTGCCACCCCTGCATTGGCCATGAAACACCATAATTAGCAGACTGGCGCCCTGTGCCTCTCACAGATGAGAGCAGGTTTTACATGTGACAGATGGTGGTGGGTCAGTGATACTACAATACAATGGTACCATGTACTACAATGTCTGGCATTTTGTGGCGAGAGTATGCAGGCAGATCTTAGAGGATGAAGGAACTGATACCACTGACTGCCCCATCCCACCCAGTTACCTGATGTAAATCCAGTAGAACACCTCTGGGACATAAAGTTTCGGTCCATTCAACACCACCAGGTTTGTCAGTGATGCCCTGGCCTGGATATAGCAGAAGATTCCCCAGGAAACCACCTGTCGTCTTATTAGGAGCATGCCACGATATTGTCCAGCATGCATACCAGCCGCTTCATTTTTTTTTTTTGGTTTGATTTACGGGGTGTTTTAGAAGTTTACCTTCTGTAGGGTGATAATTTTTATTTCCATTAAACAATATGTCATCATTTATTTCCTTATACATTATCCAGTCCATATCAGGAAACATATTCTGCATGTTTTCCCCCATTGTGATCTGATGTGTTTTCAATGTGTTTCCTAATTTAATTTAACCCGTGTATATTCTAACTGACAAAAAAAGTAACTAAACTGGTAGAAATGTACGCACCTACATAGAAATGTCAGATTGCTCCAAGACTTGCCATACAGTTACAAATATATAAATCAGAATATTATCAGACTACAGAGATACTTATATACTTATAATAATCCCAGGAGGGAAATTACAGAATAAATGATTACAGGTGTGGTCTGATTAGACTTTGGATATTGCTACAAGGGGGCTTCCACTGCTGTCTATAAAAAGGCTCTCAGGGGCTACTTGTAGTGTGCTTGTTTGACATTTGGACCTAGAAATGCAGGTTGGATGTTGGATGATCTGACCTAGTTGTTAGGAGGTGTTGGAAGCAGTAATTCCATGCAGACATGCACACATGGCAAGCAGGCTCCTGATGGCCCAACCATATGACAAGTAGAAAGGACCATTTCCAGGAACAGCAAAAGGAATTTTTTTTCACGGCACCTATTAGGTGTCCTGCCATTGATAGCTAGCTATCATCACCTAGCTATCATAGCTTGTAGTTGTGTCGTAATGAGAAACCTAGACTGCTATGGGCTGGGACCATATTGTCTTTAGTAACTAATCCAATTTCAGTTTTTGACCGGACGCTAGCCTTGTTCAAGTTTGGAAGAGTTGTGATGTGCGATTTAATCCTCCCCAACTGCTGGTGTGACAGTCTGGGGAGCCGTTGCATTCAACAGTTGGTCACCCCTAGTAGTGATATAAGGAGCACTAACAACTCAGCAACATGTGGCCCCATGTGGCCAACATCCTGTGGCCCCATGTGTTACCTCTCATGGCAGGACTTCAGCAGCATAATGAGTTTTCAGCAGCATAATGCTTACCCAAGTACAGCAAGGGTCTCCCAGAAATGTCTCTGACAGATTGCAACACTTCCTTGGTCTGCCTGTTTGCCAGATTTATTGCCAATCTAGCATTGATGGAACCAGCTGGGACACTAGCTTCAGCAAACTATGAGTGTGAAGCTGTGAGAAATTGTATCATAGAGGCATGTCTAGCAGTCAATGATCTCTTACTCAAAAGAAGCCTCTGAGAGCCTTTTTATAGAGCAGTGGGAAAGATTTTTAACACCCTCTTGTGGTAAGACCCAGTGCTTATCAGAACACACCTGCAATTAAAAGTAGATTTTAAAGCTTCTTTGGCTAGCACTGCAACTTGGATTATTTCATTTTGTTAGGGTGTTCTAATCGCCCTTAAGCGGCTGGTCCTATTAACCGGTGGTCATATTAACCGGAATCGAATGTATATATATATATATATAAAAAACATGATATTCTAACTATAGAATGTCTGCAAGAATGTGTGCCCTGACTGTTTTTGCATTTTGTCTACAATTTGTTGTTTACAAAGCTTTCATCTCCACTATTGCCATGGCCCTCTGTAATTGGCAGTTCACCAGATCTGTATGTGTGGTTGCGTACCTGTAACTGTGGAAAACCCAGGTCAGTAAAATGGCAGAACATTGACCTTGCAGAGGCATTTTACTGGTCTGCACTAAAAAGCCATGTCTTTCTTTTCTGATACTGGAAGTAATGGTATACAACTGTTCAAGGTCAGGTTTGTGGGAATGCCTAAGATTATAGGATTATAAATAGGGTAGGTTCTGGTTAGACTAAATCAGTCAGTATTCTTGTTGGACTTTAGTGGCAGGGTTTATGCTGAGTTAAACAAGACCTTAGAATAATTCAATTAGAGTTTCTGCATTACACAGCCTTTTTAAGAGCTATCATTTTGCATGTAAAGCAAATTTCCAACAACTGTCCAGAAACAAACAAATACAGGATATATATAAAAATAACAGAGGGAATCAAGGCTGAGTTGCCTGTAAATCTAATTAATGTTTTAAACACTAATCACTATCATTTCATATATTTATTTTAGCGCTTTTTTGTCAGTCACAGTATTGATGGTATAAGAATGAACATTTGCAACCGAATACAAAGTCCTTTACTCAATCATGTGCAATAGGGTCTTTAATCACTTCAGTAGATAACAGAACAGTAAAAGAGAACACTTGGATGGACGTATTGAGAGTCTTTGTGTTTGGTTGCCTCTGCCATTCTCTGTTTAAATGCCACATTGCTTACTGACCTTCTTTGCATATCAATCTTGAAATGATTTGTAGTCAGCATGTGCCACATGTCTGCAGGGGTTCAAATTTATGCATAAATATCTTCAGAGAAATCTTTGTTTAATTCTCACTAGCAAATGTGTTTCAGTTTTGAGTGGGAAGATTGTTGAGTATGAATAATACAAAGACAGTATTTGCAAAAAGTGGTTCATTCTGCATGTGTAAATATAAGTTATCGAAGGATAGAAAACGTACTGGTCTTATAAAACATATTTGCAGTCTTCCTACTAAGTCTCTGCTATTGCATCGTACTATTACTACCATCTTCCCTGGTACTTCACTAAAGAAAATCATTTTTAAAAATCCTTTTTTTATAACACTAAGCTATTATGTAGAAACACATCTGACTTCTTCCTGGTATAAAGTAATTATTCCCAGAACTAAATGTACTTTTCCTCTCTAGATTGTAATGATAGTCTTTCAAAAGACCTAGGGTAAGAACTGTTTCTAATTTTGTTATAGCACATAGATTCAGAGTTGCTTTTATGACTAAATTACAACTGCATTTTCAAAAACTCCTGGATGTCCTGTAGGAAAAGCAGAATTGGCAGTGTATGACTGACTATTGCACTTTCGTGGGGTTTGACTCTTGATATATGATACTGGGTTCATAAAAGGCCAAGCCTCAACTAAGATGCAAATCTTGGTCACACATGCAGAGACAGTTACTATTTCAGCTTATGCTTGGCTGACCTACTGCAGCCCAAAGCACCAAGTGTCCTGAAACCTCAGAGATCAAACAGATTTAGATTTCTGAAGAAAGCTTCATGGAGGCCATATCAGGATAAGGTTTTTAGTGATTATATGAGGGTGTGCTGGCCCATTATTATTCATTTGGTTCAATATTATCCAGATTAGTTTGAAACCACTGTAGAGTTAACACATCCTCAAAACTAGGCTAAATTGCAAGTATTGTTGGACAAAGTTGATAAGGAATTTAAACAATGCAATTGGAAAGTCTTAAGACCCTTTCGCTTGTTTTCACATTTTATGTTGAGGCATTCTGCTAAAATCAATAGCCCATATTGAGAATGTGAAAACATAATTTGCTATGACACTTAAAATTTAGCTAACATTTCTTTTAATTATCTTTGATATGTTTATACACACATGTTAATTTTAGTTGATTAGGCAGGATTTGGCAAGATACACACCTGACTATATAAGGTCTTACAGCTAACAATGCATATCACAAAAACCAAGCCATTAAGATGAAATAATTGCCTGCAGATCTTTACATGATTGACAGGAGAGAAGATTGAGTAGATTGTGATGGTCCGTTTCACTGAGAAATTCCAAGAACACAGTGACCTTCATATTTATTAAATGGAATAATCTTCATAGAGCTGGCCAGCCCAACAAGCTAAGTAATCAAGAGAAAAGAGCTTGGGTAAGGAAGGTGACCAAGAACTCAATGGTCCCTTGGACTGAGCTCCAAAGATCCGGTGTGCAGTTCCAGAATTGCGAACTTCCAGAAGGTCAGCCATCACTGTAGCACTCCACTAAAGGGGTTTTATGGGTTTTAGAGTTTAAAAACTTGGAAGGACTGTGTGAAACAAGACAATGCTAAGCATCATGTCTGGAGGAAAACAGGCACTGCTCATCACCTGACTGTTATCATCCCTGCAGTAAAGCATGGTGGTGGTAGCATCGTGCTGTGGTGGTGTTTTTCCACCACTGGTCCCCAGGCAGGGAGACAGGTCTGGATTGAGGGTATGCTGAATGGAGCAAGTACAAAGATATTCTGAATGAAAAAGTCAGGATATTAAACTGGGCCAGAGGTTCACTGCCAAGAAGACAATGACCCTAAGCACACAATCAAGACAAGACAGGAAAAGCTTAGGAACAACTTTGTGAATGTCAGATCCCTGACTTGAACCCAATTGAACATCTCTGGAGATGTTGAAATGGAGTATTGGCTCAGTATTTCTATGCCATGAAAACTGTTTTTACCATCATACAATTTTTATATGTTTACTATTCAAAAAACATAATTTATGTGAATTACTTTTTGTTGATTATAAACAAGTGGTTTTGTTTTATAATATGATGGTTTAACAGATACACCCTGTGCTATTTTTAGTGTAAATGACTGTATACTAGCTTATTTCAGAAATTCTATATTAGCTTATTTCTAAATTCCACTTGTAGCCCATCATGATCCATCTACTGGGTCACCATTGACACACAATAGAATACAGTTGATTCCGGTTAATGGGACCACATTGGGACACGATGGTTTTGGTCCTAATAACCGGCTAGTCCGATTAAACGAACATGCCCTATGTTACAAGACAAGACATGCTATGTAACATATTGAATTTTTATTAAACCTTTATTGTACAATTTACACGTATAGTGAACGTACAAACAAGAACTACTGTTGCTTACCAACTTTGTTCATTGAAAAATACATTTGCAA
>JAUZSU010000953.1:0-15598 GCA_034780255.1 Parotocinclus maculicauda
CCATCATCATCATCATCACCACCATCACCATCACGATAACCGTCATTCCCTTCCTCATCCTCACCGTCATCATCATCATCATCCTCACCATCACCACCACCATCATCTCATCGCAATCAACATCACCATCATCATCATCTTCATCATTACCACCATTATCATCAACATCACCATTATCATAACCATCATCATTATCACCACCATCATCAACATCACCACCATCATCATCATCACCATCCTCACCACCATCATCATCATCACCATCACCACCATCATCATCACCACCATCATCCTCACTATCATCATCATCATCACCATCACCACCATCATCACTTTTATCATCATCTCATCACAATCACCATTTCCACCATCATCATCATCTTATCATCATGATCATTACCACCACCATCATCATCATCACAAACATTATTACCACCATCATCATCATCACCACCATCATTATCATCATTCTCACCATCATCATCATCATCATCACCACCATCACCATCATCATCATCCTCACCATCACCACCACCACCACCATCATCATCATCATCATCATCTTCATCATTACCACCATTATCATCAACATCACCATCATCATAACCATCATCATTATCACCACCATCATCAACATCACCACCATCATCATCATCATCACCACCACCATCATCATTATCACCACCATTATCACCACCATCATCATCATAATCACCATCACCATCCTAAACATCATCATCACCACCATCATCATATCATCGCAATCAACATCACCATCACCACCATTATCATCATCATCATCTTCATCATTACCACCATTATCAACATCACCACCATCATCATCATTATAATCAACATCACCACCATCATCATCATCACCATCCTCACCACCATCATCATCATCACCACCATCATCATCACCACCACCATCCTCACTATCATCATCATCTCATCACAATCACCATTTCCACCATCATCATCATCACAAACATCATCACCACCATCATCATCAACATCTTCACCATCATCATCACCACCATCATCATCATCATCTTCACCATCATCATTACCACCATCATCATCATCCTATCATCATGATCATTACCACCACCATCATTATCATCACAAACATCATCACCACCATCATCATCAACATCTTCATCATCATCATCACCACCATCATCATCATCTTCTCATCATCATCACCATCACCACCATCATCATTCTCACCCTCATCATCATGATCACCACCATCGTCCTCACCATCATCACCATCATCATCATCACCACCACCATCACATCATCATCATCATCTCATCACAATCAACAACATCATTCTCACCATCATCATCATTACCACCATCATCATCACCACCGTCATTATCATCTCCACCATCGTCATCCTCACAATCAACATCATCATCCTCACAATCACCATCATCACCACCATCATCATAATCTTATTATCATCACCACCACAATCATCACCATCATCATCATCACCATTATTTCCTTCCTCACCATCATTATCACCATTATCATCATCATCATCACCACCATCATTATCATCATTTCATCACAATCAACATTATCTTTACCATCATCATCATCACAAACATCATCACCACCACCATTACCATCATCATTTTTATCATCCCCACCACCATCATCACCAACATCATCGTCATCACCATCATTTCCTTTCTCATCATCATCATCACCATCAAAATCATCACCACCATAATTTCCTTCCTCATCATCATCATCATCATCCTCACCACCATTATCATCATTTCCACCATCATCATCACCACCATCACCATCATCATCATCTCATCACAATCAACATCATCATCCTCACCATCACCATCTTCACCACTATCATTATGATCTTATTATCAGCACCACCACCATTAACTCATCATCACCAAAATCAGCACCACCACCACCATTATCATCATCACCACCATCCTCACCATCATCATCATCATCATCATCTCCACCATCATCATCCTCACCATCATCATCCTCACCACCATCACTATCATCATCTCATCACAATCAACATCATCTTCACCATCATCATCATCACAAACATCATATTCACCATCATCATTACCATCATTTCCGTTTTCATCATCATCATCACCACCATTATTTCCTTCCTCACCATTATTATCACCACCATCATCATCATCACCACCATCACCATCACGATCACCGTCATTCCCTTCCTCAACCTCACCGTCATCATCATCATCATCCTCACCATCACCACCACCATCATCATCATTTCATCGCAATCAACATCACCATCACCACCATCATCATCATCTTCATCATTACCACCATTATCATTAACATCACCATCATCATAACCATCATCATTATCACCACCATGATCAACATCACCACCATCATCATCATCATCACCAACACCATCATCATTATCACCACCATCATCATCATAATCACCATCACCATCCTCACCACCACAATCGCCATCACCACCACCACCATCATCATCATCACCTCCATCACCTCATCATCACCATCACCTCATCATCCTTACCACTATCATCATCATGATCACCATCATTTTCTTCCTTATCATCACCATCATCATCATCACCGTTATCATCATCAGCACCATCGTCATCACCATCCTTACCATCATCACCAACACAATCGCCATTATCATCCTCACCATCATCATCACCACCACCATCATCACCATCATCAACATCATCACCATCATCATCATCTCATCATCATCACCATCATCATTACCAGCACCACCATTATCATCATCAGCACCATCATCATCACCACCACCACAATCATCACCATAATTTCTTTCCTCACCATCATCATCACCACCATTATCATCCTCACCATCGTCACTGTCATCATCATCACCACCATCATCATTATCCTCACAATTACCACCACCATCATCATCATCATCACCACCACCACCATCATCACCACCATCTTTATCTTTACCACCATTATCATTAACATCACAAACATCATCATCACCATCATCACCACCACCATCCTCATAATCACCACCATCATCCCCACCATCATTACCACCATCATCATCACCATCACCACCATCATCATCCTCACCATCATCAGACCCACCATCCTCACTATCAACATCATCTCATCATCATCATCATTACCACCACAATCATCATCATCACAAACATCATCACCACCATCATTATCACCATCATCATCACCACCATTACTATCATCATCTTATCACAATCAACATCATCTTCACCATCATCATCATCACAAACATCATCACCCTCACCATTACCATCATCATTTTCATCATCCTTACCATCATCACCACCATCATCTTCATCACCATCATTTCCTTTCTCATCATTATTATCACCATCAAAATCATCACCACCATAATTTCCTTCCTCACCATCATCATCATCATCCTCACCACCATCACCAAAATTTTCTTTCTTCCTTATTATCAACATCATCATTATGACCATCATCATCATTACCACCATCATCATCATCACAACCATCATCATCATCTCCACCATCATCACCACCATCACCATCATAATCTCATCACAATCAACATCATAGTTCTCAATATCACCATCCTCACCACTATCATCATAATCTTATTATCAGCACCACCACCATTAACTCATCATCACCAAAATCATCACCACCACCACCATTATCATCAGCACCACCATCATCATCATCTCCACCATCATCATCCTCACCATCATCATCACCACCATCACTATCATCATCTCTTCACAATCAACATCATCTTCACCATCATCATCATCATCACAAACATCATCAGCACCACATCACATCATCATTTTCATCATCCCCACCACCATCATCACCACCATCATCATCACCATCATCATAATCACCATTATCATTACCATCATTTCCTTTTTCATCATCATCATCATCACCACCATTATTTCCTTCCTCACCATCATTATCACCACCATCATCACCATTACCATCAGGTTTACCGTCATTTCTTTCCTCATCCTCACCGTCATCATCATCATCCTCACAATCACCACCACCATCATCATCATCTCAATCAACATCACCATCACCACCATCATCATCATCTTCATCATTACCACCATTATCATCAACATCACCATCATCATAACCATCATCATTATCATCACCACCATCATCATAACCATCATCATTATCACCACCATCACTACCATCACCACCATCATCATCATAATCACCATCACCATCCTTACCATCATCATCACCACCATCATCATCTTATCCCAATCAACATCACCATCACCACCATCATCATCTTCATCATTACCACCATTATCATCAACATCACCATCATCATAACCATCATCATTATCACCAACATCATCACCACCATCATCATCATCACCCCCACCATCATCATAACCATCATCATTATCACCACCATCGTCATCATAATCACCATCACCATCCTCACCATTATCATCACATCACAATCAACATCACCACCATCATCATCATCACCATCCTCACCACCACAATCGCCATCACCACCACCACCATCATCCTTACCACCATCATCATCACGATCACCATCATTTCCTTCCTCATCCTCACCATCATTATCATCACCATTATCATCATCAGCACAATCGTCATCACCATCCTCACCATCATTACCAACACGATCGCCATTATCATCCTTACCATCATCTTCACCATCATCATCACCACCACCATCATCACCACCATCATCATCTCATTATCATCATCATCACCACCACCATTATGATCATCACCACCACAATTATCACCATCATTTCTTTCCTCACCATCATCATCACCACCATCATCATCCTCACCATTGCCACCGTCATCATCATCACCACCATCATCATCCTCCTCACCATCACCATCATCATTATCATCACCACCACCACCATCATCATCATCTCATCACAATCAACATCAACATCACCACCATCATCATTATCATCATCATCACCATCTTCATCATTACCACCATTATCATTAACATCACAAACATCATCACCACCATCACCACCACCATCATCATTATCACCACCATCATCATCCTCACCATCATCATCACCACCATCCTCACCATCATCTCATCACAATCACCATTACCACCACCATCATCACCATCATTACCACAATCATCATCATCATCACGAACATCATCACCACCATCATCATCATCACCACGACCATCATCACCACCATCATCATCATTACCATCACCACCATCATCATCACGATCACCATCATTTTTTTCCTCATCCTCACCATCATTACCACCCTCATCATTATCACCACCATTATCATCATCACCATCACCACCATCATCATCCTCACCATCATCATCACCACAATCCTCACTATCATCATCATCTCATCATCATCATCATTACCACCACCATCATAATCATCACAAACATCATCACCACCATCATCATCATCACCACCACCATCACTACCATCAATATCATCACCACAATCATCATCATCTTCTTATCATCATTACCATCACCACCATCATCATCACCACCATCACCATCTCATCACCATCAACATCACCATCATCATAAACCTATCATCATCACCACCATCACCTTCAACTCATCATCACCACCAATATCATTATCATCATCACCACCATCATCATCACCATCCTCACCATCATCATCATCACCACTACCATCATTATCACCACCATCATCATCATCACCACCATCACATCATCAGCACCATCACCACCATCACCATCTCATCACCACCATCATCATAATCTTATCATCACCACCACCACAATCATCATCACCACCATCAACATCACCACCACCATTATCATGATCATCACCCTCATCATCATCATCATTACCACCATCATCCTCACCATCATCACCATCATCATCATCATCACCACCATCATCATCATAGTTACCACCATCACATCATCATCTCATCACAATCAACATCATCATCCTCACCATCATCATTATTACCACCATCATTATCACCACCATCATCATCATCTTTACCATTATCATCCTCACCATCATCATAATCTTATTATCACCACCACCACCATCATTATCACAACCATCACCATCAACTCCATCACCACCACCACCATCATCACCATCCTCACTATCATCATCACCATCCTCACCATCATTATTATCACCACTACCATCATTATTATCTTCACCAACATCATCCTCACCATCATCATCACCACCACCATTACCATCATCATTTTCTTCATTCCCACCACCATCATCACCACCATCATCGTCATCACCATTATTTCCTTTCTCATCATCATCATCACCATCAAAATCATAACCACCATTATTTCCTTCCTCACAATCATCATCATCCTCACTACCATCATCATCACCACCATCACCATCATCATCTCATCACAATCAACATCATCATCCTCACCATCACCATCCATACCACCATCATCATAATTTTATAATCAGCACCACCACCATCAACTCATCATCACCAAAATCATCACTACCACCACCATTATCATCATCACCACCATCATCATCACCGCCATCACTATCATCATCTCATCACAATCAACATCATCTTCACCATCATCGTCATCACAAACATCATCACCACCACCATCACCATCATCATTTTCATCATCCCCACCACCAACATCACCACCATCATCATCACCATCAGCATCACCATCATTTCCTTTCTTATCATCGTCATTACCACCACAATCATCACCATCATCA
Source organism: Parotocinclus maculicauda (assembly GCA_034780255.1). NCBI lineage: Eukaryota > Metazoa > Chordata > Actinopteri > Siluriformes > Loricariidae > Parotocinclus > Parotocinclus maculicauda. Next base: position 6,831 of record JAUZSU010000953.1, read on the forward strand.
TCATCACCATTATTTCCTTCCTCACCATCATTATCACAACCATCATCATCATCACCACCATCACGATCACCGTTATTCCCTTCCTCATCCTCTCCATTATCATCATCATCATCATCACCATCTTCATCATTACCACCATTATCATCAACATCACCATTATCATAACTATCATCATTATCACCACCATCATCACCACCATCATCAACATCACCACCATTATCATCATCACCACCACCATCATCATAACCATCATCATTATCACCACCATCATCATCATAATCACCATCACCATCTCATCACAATCAACATCACCACATCATCATCATCAACATCCTCACCACCACAATCGCCTTCACCACCACCACCACCATCATCATCATCACCTCCATCACCTCATCATCACCTCATTATCACCAGCACCACCATTATCATCATCACCATCATCATCACCACCACCATCATCATCATCTCATTATCACCACCATCACCTCATCATCATCACCAGCACCACCATTATCATCATCAGCACCATCATCATCACCATCCTCATTACCACGATCATCATCATTACCACCACAATCGCCATAATCATCTCAATCATCACCCTCACCACAACAATCATCATCATCATCACTTCCTTTCTCACCATCATCCCCACCACCATCATCATCATGATCACCATCATTTCCTTTCTCATCCTCACCATCATCATCACCATCACCATTATCATCATCAGCACCATCACCATCACCATCCTCATTACCACCACCATCATCATCATTATCTCTATTATCTCATCATCACCACCACCACCTTCATCATCATCACCATTATTACCTCATCATCAACACCACCATCGCCTCATCATCACCATCATCATCACCAGCACCACCATTATCATCATTAGCAACATCATTATCATCATCACCACCACCATCATCACCGCCATCATTTTAATCACCACCACAATCGCCATCATCATCTCCATTATCTCATCATCACCACCACAACTTTCATCATCATCGCCACCATCACGTCATCGTCATCACCACCATCACCTCATCATCACCAGCAACACCATTATCATCATCACCATCATTATCATCATCATCACCACCACCATCATTATCATCTCATCATCACCACCACCACCTTCATCATCATCACCACCATCACCTCATCATCACCAGCACCACCATTATCATCATCAGCATCATCACTATCATCATCATCACCATCATCACCACCACAATCGCCATCATCATCCTCGCCATCATCATCACCATCATAATCACCACCATCATAATCATCTCTAAAATCATCATCCTCACCATCATTATCATCATTATCACCACCACCATCATCATCATCTCATCATCATCATCACAAACATCATCACCACCATCACCTCATCATCACCATCATCATCATCACTACCACAATCATAACCATCATTTCCTTCCTCACTATCATCATCACCACCATCATCATTTCCTTCCTCATCCTCACCATCATCATCCTCACCATCGCCACCATCATCATCATCATTACCACCATTATTATTAACATCACAAACATCATCAACATCATTATCATCACCACCACCACTATCATCATTATCAAAACCATCATCACCACCATCATCATCATCACCATCATCATCCTCACCATCCTCACCATCATCATGATCACAATCACCATCATTTCCTTCCTCATCCTCACCATCATCACCACCACAATTGCGATCATCATCCTCACCATCATCACCACCACAATCGCCATCATCAACCTCACCACCATCATCACAACCATCATCACCATCTTTAAAATCATCATCCTCACCATCATCATCATCACCACCATCATCACCATCTCCAAAATCATCATCATTATCATCACCATCATCAACATTACCACCATCATGATCATCATCACAAACAATCACCACCATCATCATCATCACAACCACCATCATCATTGCCATCATCATTATCATCATCACCACCACCATTATCATCATCTCATCATCACCATCACCTCCTTCATCATCATCACCACCATCACCTCATCATCACAATCATCATCACCAGCACCACCATTATCATCATCACCATCATCACTATCCTCACCAGCACTATCACCATCATCACTATCCTCACCATCATCACCACCACCATCATCATCAGCTCCAAAATCATAATCCTCACTATCATCATCATCATCACCACCATCAACATCCTCACCATAATCATTTTCTCATTATCATCACCATTATCAATATTACCACCATCATGATCATTATTACAAACATAATCACTACCATTTTCATCATCACCACCACCATCATCATTACTATCATCACTATCATCATTACCATCATCATCATCTCATTACCACCACCAACACCTTCATCATCACCACCACCATCAACTCATCATCACCATCATCATTACCAGCACCACCATTATCATCATCACCATCATCACTATCATCATCAGCACCATCATCATCACCACCATCATCATCACAACCACAATCGTCATCATCATCTCCATCATCACCCTGACCATCATCATCCTCACCACCACAATCATCACCATCATAATCACTATCATTTCCTTCCTCACCATCATCATCACGATCACCATCATTTCCTTCCTCATCCTCACCACCATCATCACCATTATCATCATCATCATCCTCACCATCGCCACCATCATCATCATCACCACCATCACCACCATCATCACCATCACTATCATCTCTTCACAATTAACATCACCATCATTACCATCATCACCATCCTCACCATCATCATCATCTCTTCACAATCAACATCACCATCACCACCATCATCAACATCCTTATTATTAACATCACAAACATCATTACCACCATCATCATCACCACCACCATCATCATTATCACTATTATCATCATCATCACCACCATCATTATCCTCACCATAATATTCAACATCACCACCATCCTCACCATTATCATCATCATCTCATCACAATCACCATTACCACCATCATCATCATCTCATCACAATCACCATTACCACCATCATCATCAACATAATTACCACCATCATCATCTTCACAAACATCACCACCATCATCACCACCACCATCAACATAATCATCTCATCATCATCACCATCACCACGTTTATCATTCTCACAATCATCATTATCATCACCACCATCACCATCTCATCACCATCAAAATCACCATCATCACCACCATCATAATAATCTTATCATCACCACCACCATCATCATAACCACTATCATCATCACCACGTTTATCATCCTCACAATCATCATTATCATCACCACCAACACCATCAACATCACCATCATCACCACCATCATCATAATCTTATCATCACCACCATCACCATCACCATCATCATTCTCACCATTATCATCATCATCACTATCATCATTATCATCACCACCATCACCACCATTATCATGATCATCACCATCATGATCATCATCACCATTCACACCATCATCATCAACATCATCATTCTCACCACCATCATCACCACCACCATCATCACCACCACCATCCCCACCATCATCATCATATCATCATCACCACCATTATCATCATCAGCACCATCATCATTACCATACTCATCACCATCACCACCACAATCGCCATAATAATCTCCATCATCACCCTCACCTTCTTCATTATCATCACCACCATCACCTCATCATCATCACCACCATCACCTCATCATCACCATCATTATCACCAGCTCCAGCATTATCGTCATCAGAAACATCATTATCATCATCACCACCATCATCTTTATCACCACCACAATCGCCATCATCATCTGCATTATATCATCATCACCACCATCACCTTATCATCATCACCACCATTACCTCATCATCACCAGCACGACCATTATCATTATCATTACCATCATTATCATCATCACTACCATCATCATCATCTCATCATCACCACCACCAAATTCATCATCATAACCACCATCACCTCATCATCACCATCATCATCACCAGCACCACCATTATTATCATCAGCACCATCCTCATCACCATCAACCTTATCATCACCAGCACCACCATTATCATTATCATTACCATCATTATCATCATCACCACCATCATCATCATCTCATCATCACCACCACCACCTTCATCATCATACCCACCATCACCTCATCACCACCACCACCATCATCATCATCACCACCATCATCACCATCCTCACCATCATCATCTCATCACAATCAACATCAACATCACCACCATCATCAACATCATCATCATCACCAACTTCATCATTACCACCATTATCATTAACATCACAAACATCATCACCACCATCATCATCATCAGTAATCACCACCATCCTCACAATCATCATCATCTGATCACAATCACCATTACGACCATCATCATCATCTCATCATCATCATCATCATCACCATCATTACCACCATCATCATCATCATCACAAACAACATCACCACCACCATCATCATCATCTCATCATCATCACCACCATCATCATCATCATCACTTCCATCACCATCCCATCAATAGTTTAACACCATCATTTCCTTCCTTATCCTCACCATCATTATCACCATCACCATTATCATCATCACCATCATCATCCTCATCATCGCCACCATCATCCTCATCCTCACCACCACCATCATCATCATGACTACCATCATCACCATCTCATCACAATCAACATCAACATCACCACCATCATCATCCTCACCATCATCATCACCACCATCACCATCTCATCACCATCAACATCACCATCATCACCACCATCATCATAATCTTATCATCACCACCACCACCATAAACTCATCATCACCAACATCATCACCATCATCACCATCATTATCACCACCACCACCATTATCATGATCATCACCATCATCATCAACATCACCACCATCATCATCATCACCACCACAATCATAATGACCATCATCATTACCACCATCAACATCATCACCACCACCATCATCATCATCATCTTCATCATTACCGCCATTATCATTAACATAAACATCATCACCACCATATTCATCATCATTATTACCACCATCATCACCACCACCATCATCATCATCACCACCATCATCATCCTCACCATCATCATCTCATCACAATCACCATTACCACCATCATCATCATCTCATCATCATCATTACCACCATCATCATTATCATCACAAACATCATCACCACCACCAACATCATCATCATCTCCATCACCACCATTATCATCATCACCATCATCACTATCATCATCAGCACCATCATCATCACCATCCTCATCACCACCATCATCACAACCACAATCACCATCATCATCTCCATCATCACCCTGACCATCATCATCCTTACCATCATCATCCTCACCATCACAATCATGACCATCATCATCATCGCCATCAATTCCTTCCTCACCATATTCACCACCATTATCATCATCATCTTCACCATCGCCACCATCATCATCATTACCACCATCATCATCATCTTCACCATCACCACCACCATCATAATCATCACCACCATCATCACCATCCTCATCATCTTTTCACAATCAACATCACCATCACCACCATCATCACCATCCTTACCATCATCATCATCTCTTCACAATCAACATCACCACCATCCTCACCATCTCATCACAATCACCATTACCACCATCATCATCATCATCACCACCACCATCATCATCATCTCATCATCATCACTACCATCACCATCCCATCACCATGTCAACACCATCATTTCCTTCCTCATCCTCACCATCATCATTACCATAACCATTAACATAATCACCATCATCATCCTCACCATCGCCACCATCATCATCATCACCACCATCATCATCAACCTCACCATCTCCACCACCATCATCATCCTCACCATCGCTACCATCATCATCATCACCACCATCATCATCAACCTCACCATCATCACTACCATCATCACCATCTCAACACAATCAACATCAACATCACCACCATCATCATCATCATCACCTTCATCATCCTCATCATCAATATCATCACCACCATCACTATCTCATCACCATCAACATCACCATCATCACCACCATCATCATCACCACCATCACCATAAACTCATCATCACCAACATCATCACCACCATCACCATCAACATCACCACCACCACCATTATCATGATCATCACCATCATCATCAACATCACCACCTTCATCATCATCACCACCCCATCATAATAACCATCATAATTATCACCACCATCATCATCTTCACCATCCTCACCATTATCATTATCACCACCACCATCCTCACCATCATCATCATCTCATCACAATCAACATCACCATCACCACCATCATCATTTTCACCATCATCATTCTCATCATCACCACCATTAACATCATCACCACATCATCATCACCATCCTTATCATCAACACCACCATCATCACCACCATTATCATCCTCATCATCATCACCACCATCACCATCACCTCTATTATCATCCTCATCATTATCACCACCATCACCACCATTATCATCATCAACATTATCATTATCATCATCATTATCACCATCATCATCATCACCACCACAATCATCACCATCATCATCATCACCATCATTTTCTTCCTCACCACCATAATGATCACAATCGCCATCATTTCCTTCCTCATTCTCACCATCATCATCATCACCATCATGATTATCATCATCAGCACCGACACCATCAAAATCCTCACCATCATTACCACCACAATCGACATCATCATCCTCACCATCATCACCATCTCCAAAATCATCATTCTCGCCATCACCATCATCATCACCAGCACCACCATTATCATCAGCACCATCATCATCACCATCCTCATCACCACCATCATCATCATCACCACCACAATCGCCATAATCATCTCCATCATCACCCGCACCACCTTCATCATCATCATCACCATCACCTCATCATCATCACCACCACCACCTCATCATCACCATCACCAGCACCGCCATTATCATCATCAGCAACATTATTATCATCATCACCACCATCATCTTCATCACCACGACAATCGCCATCATCATCTCCAATATATCATCATCACCAACACCACCATCACCTCATCATCATCACCACCATCACCTCATTACCAGCACCACCATTATCATCATCATTAACATCATTATCATCATCACCACCACAATCATCACCATCTCATCATCACCACCACCACCTTAATCATTATCACCACCATCACCTCATCATCACCATCATCATCACCAGCACCACCATTATCCTCATCACCACCATCATCATCAACACCACCACAATCATTACCATCATCATCATCATCACGATCACCATCATTTTCTTCCTCATCCTCACCATCATTATCACCAGCACCACCATTATCATCATTAACATCATCATTATTATCATCGCGACCATCATCATCATTACCACCATCATCATCATCCTCATCATCACCACCACCACCATCCTCACCATCATCATCACCACCATCATCATTATCCTCACCATCATCATCATTATCACCACCATACTCACCATCATCATCATTTAATCACAATCACCATTACCACCAACATCATCATCATCTCATCATCATCATCACAAACTACATCACCACCATCATCACCACCACCACCATCACCATCATCTCATCATCATCACCATCACCACGATCATCATCCTCACCACCACCATTATCATCACCACCATCACCACCACCATCATTATCATGATCATCATCACCATCCTCACCATCATCATCAACATCATCATTCTCACCATCATCATTATCATCATTATCATCATCACCACCACCATCATCATTACCATCATCATTATCATCATCACCACCACCACCTTCATCATCATCACCACCATCATCATCACCACCACCACCTTCATCATCATCACCACCACAATCGCCATTATCATCTCCATAATCACCCTCACCATCATCATCATCACCATCATCCTTACCACCACAATCATCATTATCAGCACCTTTATTACCATCCTCCCCATTATCATCATCTTATCACAATGAACATCACCATCACCATCATCATCTTCATCATTACCACCATTATCATTAACATCACAAACATCATCACCACCAATATCATCATCACCACCACCATTATCATTATCACCACCATCGTCACCATCACCACCATCCTTACCATCATCATCATCTCATAATCATCATCATTACCACCATCATCATCATCACAAACATCATCACCACCATCATCATCATCACCACCACCATCATCATCATCATCATCATCACCACCACCATCATCACCACCATCAACACCATCATCATCATCACTACCATCATCATCCTCACCACCATCACCATCTCCATAATCTTATCATCATTACCACCACCATTATCATGATCATCACCATCATCATCATCATCACCACCATCATCATTACCATCCTCACCATCATTATCAACATCATCATCCTCACCATCCTCACCATCATCATCATCATCATCATCACCACTAGGGCTGCAACTAACGATTATTTTAATAATCGATGAATCGGTCGATTATGTTTTTCGATTAATCGATGAATCGGATATTTCAAAAAAATATTTCCCATGTCTTTAATTGGAAATAGAGCATTGTATAACAGAGACAATAAGTGCTTACAATAACTAAA
>JAUZSU010000954.1:26846-40582 GCA_034780255.1 Parotocinclus maculicauda
TCTCTCTCTCACACACACACACACACACACACACACACACACACACACACACACACACACACACACACACACACACAAAAATATACTTGTTGCCTCTATTCACATAATGGATCTATCTAGCTAATTATCATGATTTGCAACTGAACGTTTTTTGTAAAAGCCATTTTCTTCATGGGGACAAGGAAAATGTCTGCACCACGATTTTTCTATCATTGTGTGGACATTTAGTGCCCACAATATAATACATACATGGTGTACACACACACATGCTCTTTCTCTGGGGGAATGGACACACCTAAGTTCCCTGCTTTAACATTGATGTCTGCAGTAAATTCATGAAAATAATGAACACATCTGAAAGTACAAACTATATTTCCAAGGGTATCCTTTTTTTTTTTTTAACTAACTATAAAGATTCTTTCTCTTGTCATTTCATTTATTGTCATCACATGTAAGAACATGCATCCAAAAATGTTGTTTCCACTTCACACTTAAAATGGTATATCTTCAATAAACCTGTCAAACTTCACACAGTTCATTGAACAGAAAAAAATCGATAACATTAAAACACTCCTGAAAAACAAACCTTAAGCATTCCTTTGAGACCTGACAGGCTCTCTTGCATTATATGTTGTTGTTGTATTTTTTTACACTTCTGTCAATAAAACATTCTTGAGATCTTAAATACTTCATTACATCACACAAGCCTGAACAAACAAAGGGAGAATAACATGATAGAAGTTCAGGCATGTTATTCTCCCTTTGTTCATTCCTTGCCTCTTGTGCTAGTATCTTGAAGATAAACCCAGACATCTAAAATGTGCAGACTGTCTCTATATATGCAAATATTTCATTGCACACCACAACAAACTAATACATATTATACAGATAAGTTACTACTAAGAAGACCACTCAGATGTGAATTTCCTTCACTATACATTTGACTGAGTCTTTGTTTCCTGTTAAGCATTCCAATTCATTCACAGACATATAAGCAATTTTAACAGTAGTTAAGTCGAGGTGCAACTGCTCAACATAATCTCAGGGAAATGCGCTCCTCCGTCGGCTGGATGACAGCTCACATTAAATCCCTGACAAAGCTCAAGCGCACACATTTCTGCTCCAAAACAACTGATGCCATAGTACACGGATACTCATGGAGACCATGCTATTCGACACAGGTCCATACAACCAGTACAAGAACAAACAATCAGTGAGATATTAACTGCTTCTATGAGGAGTACATTGATACCAAAGTTCAAGTGACTTTTTACAAACTGAAAAGATGGCTAAGTAATTTATTCCTTATTATTTCAAAAGGGTTCAGCTTTACATAACAGCAAAGGTAATGTCAGGCCACTATCTGCATCTTTATTATTAACAATATTAACAATCCATATTATTAGTTTTTCCATTTCCTAAATTTGGTGAGTGTCTTTGATGTGTGACTTTTTGACATACCAAATTATCATTTTGACACACTTTAGTCCACGCATCTGTAGCTTACTTTATTTACTTAAGAATTATTTTATGTACTTTAAACACTTGTCAGTATCGTTAGCCAGAAAAAGTAAATATGAAGTGTTGCGACATGGTCTTTCCTAGTAGAATTTACAACCTAATCATAGGGAGTCCACATATTAGCGCATTTTTAGTGCCAGTCCCAAGCCCAGGTACATGGGGAGGGTTGTGTCAGGAAGGGCATCCGGCGTAAAAACTGTGCTAAATATTCTATTCAAATCAAAAATCAGATTTTATGGAGATAAATGATCCACTGTGATGACCCCTGATAGGAACAGCCGACAGAAAAAGAAGAAGATATGATATGGTATGATATGGTTAGCAAAACTTCAAATATAAAAACCAAATATAATTAAGTGTGACTTCAATGCCATGAAGTATTATAATGTTATGAGCCTGAAAAAAAGCTAAGAGTGCCTTTATTTTTACAGAAAAAGCATAATGTTTTTAGAAACCTAAACCCACCATTCTCTCTCTATTCCAAAATCTCCCATCAAATGCTTTTCTGTATTAATCAAAAAGGGATCCTGGTTCAAGTCGGCCTTCAACTTCCTCCCAAATCCGCATTAAGCCTGTCATTTCTGGCTATTATTTACTCTAATGGGCTTTAGCCGATCTGGGTGCGGTGGTGGAGGGGTGAAGAAATCGGCTGAGAGTAGCAGGGGCATTAGCCGCTATGCCCATTGCTCCCCCTCTAGATTAGCTATAGCAGATGGGCTTTCCGGAGGCTTCCTGTGAGCCGGATTCTTGATTGAGAGACCATAATGAGAGAGACAGTGTCCTTACAATGGAGGCGAGCACCTCGCTGCACCTCAAGCGACTAAACAACCCTCCATTCTTCAGACTCAGTCATTATTCCCTCCTTCTCTTTTCTCCCTTCTTTATTCCTGTTTTCCTTGTCTTCCTCCCCTCTTACTTTATTCATAGGAAGTCAGAGTGCAAGAACAAGCACAAAAAGCTACTGTAAATAAGCAGGCGTTTGTTAAGCTTGCACTAATTGGTCCCTGTTACATTTGGTGCATATTTTTGGGGGAGTTAGGAACTGCTGAGGAAGAAAAGCTGACTTCATTCCCAGTTGTAACAATACTGTCTGGGTTTAGCGGATTAGTGCAAAATAGATCATATTAATTAATAGTTTTGTTTTTGGGAAGTCACTTTCATTTAGTATGTACAGCCAGTGACACCTGAAAATTGTCTTAATGATTTGAAAATGTTATGTGAATTATCATATATATGCCATAGCTTTTTTGTTCAAACATTCTGGTGTGTACTGTGTTTAGTTTAAAACATTCTCTGCATAGAGGATGTTTTATGCTCTAAAACATAAAACCACACAATTTCCATATAATAACCCATATTATATGTTCTAGTTCATATGACATCCAAACTATACAAAATATCTAAGACATATCACCCCCACCACTGCCAACATGCAAGCATTCAATGAACAACTGATGTTTGTCAGTGCCGTCGGGTCAAGTTTGTGTACAAGAGTTGAAGTTTCCTCATGTCCAGCTTGCTCTTCCTTCCACACTCTGAAAGTTTTCACACAAGAGAGGCTACACAATCCAGAGCCACCAATTATCTCCCCCTCCTTCCTGCACTTTTAGTAACTTTTTCAAAACTTCTTTCACTCACCTCTTGTCAGGCGATGAAAGAAACTAACCACCATGTCAAGAGAACTCAGCTGCCTAGCAACTGAGCCATAGTTTGATTCTGATTTGTTCCAGGTCCTGAGTAATGGAAATTGACAATGTTAAGCCAGTCACTAGTGTTGTTTGTCACCTCTGAAATGCAAACAAAACTCAATTGTTTTCTGGAGTATTGAGCATGATTGATGTCTGGAGTCACAAAGCATCATTTATTTCTCCCTTGTGTATTGCAAGGATTGATGTCATATCTTTTCATGGCATATTAAACGTTTCGGAGGAGCATGAGACTGGCCAGCTTTTCATCTCAAGGTGGTCTGCAGTGATTCCGAAGCATTCCTGTAACTAGTGAAGTTTAATGATTCTATTCAGGTTGTGCGTCCATTTCAGCCAGAAATAACGTCATAAGAAATGGGGCCCTTCAAGTTCCCCTGACACCCTTCCTAATCTGAAAAGAAAGGATAAAGGGGACTTGAAAGGCTTGAGCTCTTAGGATAAAAGTTTTCTCTCTCATTCTTGCAGTGACACTCTGCCTTTGTTTGGTAGGCCACTTTTTGTAGGGTTTTGTCTTTGACACACTTTGCGTATAAACATTTTGATCAGAGGATTCGGAAAGAAACAAGGAAGGTTCAAGAAGCTTGACTCGGAGTGAATAGTGTGAACATAGAAGAAGAGCTTTTAATGCAGAACACTTGGTTTCAAAATGTATTGTAATGGAGTGGGATTCCATTTATTTCTTGAACAACGAGTTCATCAGTATATATACATATATATACATATATATTAAACTGTATAGTTACTTTTTGTGTCTGTAAGACTGTTTCCTTTTGGATGTGGCTGATGTTCATGAACAAAATTAAACATGGTACTTTTGCTGAACGAAGGTTAAAAAAGACACCTCAATCCCAAGATGCGATATATCATTAGAATGATCTTTTAAAAGCTGGTGATATGAGGGTATTCAAGTATGGATCGTTGATTTAATTAAAATGTTAATTATATATAAAACAATAGTGGTAAATAGTGCAATAGTGATAACATTGAAATTTGTTAGCTTTCAGGAAATTTTGCACTAGAAAAACCCATGACAGCTCTACCAAAAAATGAGAGCTGTATGTAAAATTTCAACCTCTTCTAAGATCATGTCTTTGAGGTGTATCATCTCAATTTGCTGTGAACATCCCAATGAAGATCTAATGTCACTAAAACGGGTTCACAGCATGCTGATTGCCCTAGCTGAGAGCTGAATTTGTATGATATGGAAGCTGGCAATTTCTTCTGCTCCAGAGAACATTTTTCAAAGGCCCAAATGGCACAATAAGAAAGCCATCCATCACAAAGGCGGGAAAATTAGTGCATAAATAAATTCCGCTCTTTTCTTCTTCACTCTCTTCCCCTTGCTGTCTCGCTGTACGGCTGATCGTTGGAGGGCAGGCGACACAGAATGGATGACAATAAACAGGGTCAACATCAAAGTCCCAGACGGTGGCATCGCAGTAGAGCTCAGTGGGTTAGAGGGGGACAAATAAATACTGCCTTCCAATGTCAGGCTATAGTAGAGTTCTCATGCAAGCACACATGTATGCGCGCATACATACTCTAGATATCAGGCCCATTGAATATGCCATTTGGGCCAAACACACAAACCTGGATTAAGTCTTTGTGTACAGAAACCAATGATATATTTTAACCATAATCTACTGGGAAAATAATTTTTCCCTTGCAAGTTTACAGCAGGGCATAGCGATAAACCAGCTGCTGTGCTTATCTGACACAATGTACTGCCACATGGGTTAAACATCATTAAATGCATGTAGTTAGGCACCCCATTGTCAAATAGCGTTTACATTCAGGTTGGTGAAAACGTGCCACCAAGGCACTTTGATTTACAATATACTATGTCAATATTTCACAAGCAAAGTGTTAACACTTGTTCAGAGGGGCAATCCATAAAAATGGCATGCCATTACTATTTTTTGCATATAGTCAAGAACCATTATGACACAACAAATGTGGCCTTGTGTGTTAAACATATCTGATGTCACTATGGTACCAACAATATCCATGGTTCTCCTTGCTCACTGGAACAAACGCTTTTTAGTTTTATGTCCTTAATTAGAACTCTCTGCCTCCGTACTGTAATTGTTAAAATATTTAGCTCTAGAATTGATATTCACTTCCCAAATGTGAGTAGAAAAAATATAATACAGGAAGAAGGCAAAACAAATGAAGATGTTGTTTAATTTATAGCAGAGCAAAAAAAAAAAAAATATATATATATATATGCGTTTTCTCTATTTCTCACGTGGTCCTCTGTAACCTAATCAAGACTGGCTTTATCTGGTAATCCACATTTAAACTTTAACCTGTAGGGGGCTCTTTGTGCCAGTTAATGTTAGCATGAAAGATGAGGCCAGTCTGAATGACTAATCAGATTAATCATATTTCACAAGACCAAAGAACTTCTTTAAAAGGGAGCAAAATTAGGCCTGCTTCAATCCAAGGGTGATTCAGGGGGTGGAAATAATCTGAGGCCAAGCAGCCATGTTCTTGTTGAAACGGTGGCACAGAATAAATTATTGTTCAAATGGCAAGTTTTTAATCAGCTCAGCTGTCTAAGATTTACATACTTTCAGAAAATAATAAGGATGGAGGACAAAGCAGAAAAAGAGATCAAGGCCCATGCTAGGGGTCCAAATGTGAGATGTTTCGTGAATTGACTGTGAAAATTTCTGAATTAAATAAACTATTTACTGGGGTTGACAAAATATTTAAAAATAAATTACAAATACATATAGCAAAAGGAGAAAGGGTAGTGAAATGTGTTTGTATACTGCATACCTATGATTTGACATATATAAGTCCTGTAAAATCAAACATGAGTAGGACATAAAGGCCTTTTGAGGCTATGCAGCAATTTTGAAGCAGGATGGAAACATAAGTGTTGATTTTTCTTTGTGACAAAAGCAAACTTCATACATCAAAAGTGGGTGGTTATTTAAATCCAGTTGTCTCATGAATATTCATAAATTTGGCAAATATGACCTTTTGAAACAGTGTATTGTTTATGATGAAGTATTTCCCATTATTGGAGGCTAAAGTCAAACGTTTGTCGCTACCATGAGATGCTAAATGGTGTAATTTGCATGAAAGTGCTGAGATGAGTAACATTAAAATTTTGGCTGTTTTTACAGCTCTGAGCTTCTGTTGACAGAATTTTATTGTTCATCACATGAGGACAGTATTCATCTCTAAATAAAACCACAGCATGAATAACAATGCCTTAAGGATTAAATATGCACTCTTCTAAATGCCACTATATGCAGCTTGCACTGCTCGATTCAAATCATCACAGCTCATGAACAAGATAAAAATATGTATTTAAAATGGTCATATCAAATAGTGAACACTGAAACAATGAGTATGAAAACTGCACCAAGATATATTATGCATATTTCAAGTTCATATTATTTTTTCCAGTATGCATTTATAAAAGTAAACTGGCCTAAGACATGAGCTATTGGATCATATTATGATGGCTACTGTCAAATCTACTTACTATTTTCTGATACATGTTTCCTAACAGTGAATATATAAAACATGTTTAATATAACACAAGATATTAAGTTTGATCCAAATTAAGTATTGTTTTGTATGAAGTATATTTTATCAAATGCTTAAATCAAATTAATAAGGATAATTCTGTACCATTAAATCAGTTGTTTTTTTCTGCCATTACAAATATAAAGTCTAGCTACCATCTGACAATAGAAATTCCACTTGTGTTATTTTATTATTATTGTTTAGAGCCATTTAGCATACCAGCTTTTTTTCAACATAGAAATAATAAACAGGTCTGGTACTACCATGTTTGTGCTGATTTTTTTTTCAACCCTTACAACCCTGAAGTAATCACCAGGTCCCTGTTGGTTTGTGGGGTTTTTTAAGTGCACATTAACAGGATGGGACTCCATCTAGTGGCCTAAAGAGCTCCCTTCAGTGACACCAGAGGATCCCATGACACACTCCATCCGCTTTACACATTCCTCTAGAGTTTTATAGTCCATAATCGTTCATTTGTTTAATGTCTGTTAAGAGTATCTCATGCTTGCAGAACCTTCTATAAAAATTTATTAACTATGTGAAATGTCATTTACAGTGCCGATCTTGAGATTTGGAAGTAATGAGACCTCTCAGGGTTAAGAGAAAGGGATCAAAACTATTTAAGGACATTGCTGTTGTGATGGAAATTACTACATAGACTATCTACACGAACATCCATGCTTAGCTCATCACATAAACCTTTTGCTGTCACTTTGATGTTCCCTAGTGGGTTGAATTGGAATAAAGATGTCCAAGCTATGGTTTAATCGAGCAGATTACGATATGTAACAAAACAATGAGAGACTGAAGCTTTTCCAAAATAATCATGTAATTGACCTCATCTCACAGGTCTTATTTGACAGGGCAATTTCCACACTAATTAATCCTGACACACTTGAATCGTTGTGTAATCGTATTAGCACTTTTTGCATTTTATTTTGGCAAGTAGATGTCTGTGACTGGCTTAGGCTGCTCTTACACACAATGCATGATGTCCCAATTTACTGGAATCCAATATACAGGTTTTTGACCACAGTACATGAATAATAAAAATGGGTTCTTTTTTTTCCCCAGAGACTCCTAGTCAAGAAGTCTCCTTCAGAACAACTTGAGGAATTTCTGCCCAACTGCATCTTTTAAAATGTTCAGCATTTTGCCTGGTCACTGTTGGTAAACACACTCGAGACAATAAGTATGAAGTCTCTGTGTAATAACTCACCCGGGTGAAATGAGGCCTCTCGCTGGGTCTGGCCAAGAAAAGAATGTACCCTGGGTTCTAGTTAGACACATCATAGTACTTTTGTCTCTGACCATAACTCCAAATACATCTGGAAAAATAATTTGAGCCCAAAGGTTGGATAAGTTTAGATTTCTTAGCCAATTTATTTAATTGTAGAATGTGATGCACTCATGCAGCAACCTTGAATTGCAACTGTTGGATTTAAACTTTTGATTATTAACTGTGTGCAGAAAGCTTATGTTCACCAGGTGGACAGTAGGACAAGCAGAAGGCTGTGTTGTTGTTTCTCTGCAATATACTTTTTATTTGTGAAGGAAATTGATTACAAATGCTGTGATGCTCTGAAGTGCAGGGATGGTCTTGATTCATAAATTTTGTGCCCACAGCCAAGGTAAATACTCCCCTGGTGTAATATTTCCTGGCTTCGCATGAAGAACTGTTCCTGTAGATCAAAGGCACCCATTAGCTATTTATTTAGTTAGCTCATGAGATGAGCTAAAGCCTCTTGGTGTTAACTGGGACAACTCAGTGTCAGCACAACCAGCTGGATTCATGTGCAGCATGGCACTAATGTCAAGTCCTCTGAACCTACAACAAATCTTCAGTGAGCGTCATGGGTGTGGGCACTATATAAACAAACATCTATAACATCACTGTTGTTGGTAATTCTGTACAAAGTAATGAATTAGTATGAATGAATATTTTCCCCTGTAACAAAGGTAATGAAATACAGTTAAGATTTTATAAACACATTATATTTTCACACTTAGTAGCAGTTTTGAGTAATGCCTCATTCTTATGCTTCTATCCAAATAAAAATATAAATTCTTTGAATGCCAGGTACAACACAAAGTCACATTTTATTTGTATAATATCATTGACTGGCTATTTATGTACATTAATCTGTACATATCAGTGCAATATGGACATGGCCAGAGGTTAGTGAGAACGGACACAACCCCATACCATTACAGACTGGCTTTTGGACTTGTTGCTAATAATAGTTTGGATGGTCCTTTTTGCCTTTGCTCTGGAGCACTGATTCATCTAACCACAATACACTGTTGTTGTATTTAAGATGCCACTGAGCCCAGAGAAGTTGACATTGTTTTTACACATGGATAACATGGGGCTTCTTTTTTGCACAGTAAAATGTTAAGTGCCATTTGTTAATGTAACTCCATATTGTAGTGCTGTATAAAGATTTGCCAATTCCCTTGCTCATGTGGCTATACCAGCTGTTTATTCATGGTGGTTCATCATGGAACTTCAGTTTAGGCTTGTGCCCTTGCTCATTATTCACTGACACTCATCCAGATTCAATGAATTGTTTAATGATATTGAGCACAACATAGTGAGAATTTAATTTATTACTAGCTATACATTGCCCCACCTTAACAATTTTTGCTAAATAGTGCTACAGGCATGAAAAGCAGGAACTTGTGTTTTTTTTTTTTAACAAATGAAGTGAAATTGATAACACTAAATATGAAATAACTTATCTTCATCCTGTCTGCAAAGTAAATGTTAAAAACTTTTAACATTTTTGTAAAAAAAAATCAAAACTTTCTTCTGATTTGGGATTATATTTGTAACAAGCTGTTTGTGGCATGTGTAAGTATATGTCCCTTTAATATTGTTAGTAGCTTAAAAAAGTCTCTGTTACTATGATAATAGTCCATTTCATTCCATGTCCTGTTTCATTGGATTTAATGTCCGTATTTTAGAAGTGAATGTAACAAGTTAGAAGGAATTACATTTATGGACTAGATATGCGTATTACCATAGAGTAGGATTTGGAATGTATAGCGTATGGTACCACTATAGGGTGCAGGACTTCATCTCAGTAACTGACAGCAGTAAGCAATCCATTTCTGATGATGTTAAGCTCATTATTACCACCAATTCTGATGCCAGTCCACCAACACTGAAATAATCCCTTTCCAACATGAAACGTATATTCTCCCATATTCCTTGTTTACACCAGATCAGGACATGATGGTTGCCAGGCTGCAAACTGAACCGGAATTCATCAACTCACCTTATATGAGTTCTATGGTGTTCAGCGGATAATGGAATGCATACAATTGGTCACTGGGCAAGCAATCCAACATTATGAAGCCGATTTCTGGGTGCATATCCATCGTCCAGTGGAAGGAAGAAACTGTCCCCATAACTCTGTTGCATTGCTGCACCTGCTCCTTCTTGCCAATAAGGTCAAGTAGCGGTCACCTCTTGCTTTTGTAGCAGATGGGCGGCCCTGCCCTAGCCTTCTTCATACTGTTTCAGTCTCTTGAAAGCGATTCTACAGTCTGTTAATCACACTTTGGGATTACCAAATGCTGTTGCCACTTGTCTGTCTTTGACCATCTTCAAAACATCCTATGGCTCTCCAAGTTTCGGATTCAGGCAAACTGTGTTGCAGGGTCAATGCAAAGGGTTGAGAAATTGCAGGATGTGCACTTTCAAGATCAGGCAATATTAAGATACTCCAGAACTTTCAACCTTTATATGATGCATTTTCACCAATTAAATGAAAGTTAATTTTGCATCTAATTTGCATTGTAGATCATCTTTCTTTGTTACTTGTTGTTTGCTTTTCTGATCCTCTTGTTTAGTAAGAAGATAAAATTTATATTTTCTTATTGCTTTATATGCATTGTGAAATATCTCCTAATCATTGTGAGTGGTGTATATTTGACTGAAGTCACTCACATTATCATTGGAGTAAAGACATATTTGATAATTCACAAATGTCCTTCTAGAGGTTATGCCACCAAGATGATCAATTAAGGCATGATAGAATTTGACTGCGTGAAAGGAAGCGCCTTCAAGTGCAAATATAATATTGCCAGACAATTGTTTCTAAGTTATTCTAAATATAAACACAATTGGAGCATTTTAAATGGGAAACCTATGAGTAGTAGGAAACAGATGATATGTGTCAGGATAGAAAATAAGCCAATAAGCCAATGCAATAATAATTGAAAATGGAATTTAAACATCAGAACAAACTAAAAACAAATGGGTGGAAATATAGGTCAATGTTTGTGACAAAACTGGGGCGATTCATTTGCAGCAAACTGTAAGGAAGCAGCTGAATTAAATGGGATTTACATATAGAAAAGATAAAGGAAAACCAGAACCAACAACTAAACATATAAAATAAGGTTCCAGTGCGTATAAAGAAGCAATCGTGAAAGTGCAAATGATTGGATCAAAGAATATTCAGTGATAAATCACACATATCTACTGGTCAAGTACAGGATGCTGGAACCTTTGTCTGGTGATGTTCTTTTTAAATATATAAGATGACAGAAAAATCCAATCATATATGCCTATACTAATTTGTTATATAGGATTGCAAATCAAGTAAAAGGTAGGGGGGGTAAATTTTGAGCACTTTCCCACTCCTTCAATATTAAATGATTTTGGTAATAATGAGGTCATTTTTCAGATTTGTAATCTTGCAAATGGGTGAAAAGCATTGAAACTATTCTTCAGGAAAGGTATATCAGCTCACTGAAATTATCTGCAAGCAGTGTGGATCTTAATGTGATTTAAAATTTATGGCAGAAATAAACAATGGGCCCATTAAAAAAAGTAAATTACAATATTGTTTTTCATTAGTTTTCCTACATATGATTGATATTTTACAACACGGAGTGATTACATAATTGTTTGGTGTAATATATGTCATTTGATATGTCTGGCTAAACATCATGGGAGTATGTAGGCTGGAAAAAGCTACCACTAAACTATTCAGTGGTAGTACACAGTACCAGTAAACCATGAGAGCAGCTGTTACATTCAAAACAAGTCACTGTTGGAAAATAAATCGTAAAGGCTTTCAGATGTGTCTCAAATGACACCTATTCCCTAGAGCACTACTTAAAAAATAACAAACAATTCAATTTACAGCCATTGAATGTTAAATTAGAAGTTTTCTAAACTAGTCTGGAATATAAATGTATATAATATAAATTAATAATTGGATGTTAAGTAATTTCATGTCAAATATTTAAATTAACAGCCATTGAATATTAAATAAGATGTTTTCCCAACTAGTCTTGAAAATAAATGGATAGATAAAGTTCTGTCATTTCATGTCCAACTTAGTGCACTAGACTGGGAAAAGTTGAAATGGTCGCATTAGTTTATTCTCTGCAAAAAAGAAGTCTGTTTGTAAAGTAGAATTCCATTTAAGATATTACATTTTGTGAATAAAACAGTGATTCTGTGAATAAAACAGTGCTTATTGGTGTTCAGAAATGTACTATATCCACAGTAAGATGTATCATGCATGTACACGTCTGTCGTGCAGACAGGGTTTGGGAAAAAATTATAGTAAATAAATTTAGATTCTACTTCACAACACACATAGGATAGTTTTTTCATGCTAGTGTAATGCCTCCAAAAGAGGAGCTTTTCACCACTCCAAACATAATTAATAGTAGTAAACTAACAAACCAATAGACATGCTGATTTAAAATGGTTACCTAAACATTAACAGCCTTTCCACTATGGAAATAATGTCAACTAATATTAGTTAACCAAGCATTCATTAGTATGCTAAACCTGCCTTATGTCATCTGTAGGCTAGCAGGCAGGTTGGTTGCAGGAGTCAACATACAGTAGATATATATGTCAAATTATGAGTTAAATTTAAGTCTAGAAACCCTCTGAAAATGTCACCATTTATAAATTAGTTTATATGCATGAAGCACAGTAGCAGGCTAGAGAAGAAGAGCAGGCTAATGAGAAACCGGGAGCACAAACAGGGTTTCAGGTGAAGTAAATATTATTAATACTAGTTTTTAATTATAGGGTGACATAAGCTTAGGATGTTCTGCAGAATAAAATAAAAACAACTTTGGAAGTCAGCATATTTGGTCAAGTGTTTAGGTGTGTGTTTTAATATAAAATATCATATCAACAATTGGCTTTTGGGTGGCATGGTGGCTCGGTGGGTAGCACTGCCGCATCACAGCAAGAAGGTCCTGGGTTCTATTGCAGGGTAAAGCAACCTGGGTCCTTTATGTGTGGAGTCTACATGTCCTCCTTGTGCATGCGTGGCACTCCGGTTTCCTCCCACAGTGTGTTAGACATGTGTGTTAGGTTATCTAAAATTGCCATTGACTTGTGTATATACATTACAAGTTCTGATAGAACCTTGTGCGTACATAGAACCTTGTGTGTGTGTCGCTGAGATGGCCACTGTTAACGAATCCAATTGAACAAGCAACAAACAAAAACTTGCCTTTCGTAAGATCCTCTTTGCTCTTTGTTTAATATTGCTCTCCTGGGAATGAATGGGATCACAAGTTTAATCTCATTTTTGTATTTAATTCATTCACAACCTAATCAACCACCCCACCCCATTAAGACATCCACATATATAAAACAAAGACCTGTAAAGATGTTCATAACAACTATCACTGCACAGATACAGTGGTGTGAAAAAGTGTTTGCCCCTATTCCTCATTTCCTGTTTTTTTGCATGTTTGTCACACTTTTTTGGAACTTTTGGAAGTGTTTTGGAACATCAAACCAATTTAAATTGTAGTCAAAGACAACACAAGTAAACAAAAAATGCAATTTGTAATTGAATGTGTTTATTATTAAGGGAGAAAAGAAATCCAAACCTACATGGCCATGTGTAAAAAAGTGATTGCCCCGGTTTGTTAAAACATACTGTACCTGTGGTTTATCACACCTGAGTA